>JAVTVY010052058.1:0-26178 GCA_036873755.1 Hanleya hanleyi | reverse complement strand
TGGCCATTTTTCAATAGCATAGAACAAAATATAAATGTCTTCCCGAATTTCACATGTTTCACAGTAGCGCTGATGCAGCTCAATTCATTTCCATATGTCATGGCATCAACTTCCATTTTAGTTATGTTAAAACAACAATACTCCGTAGGAATTAGTCTCATATATAAAAATCTCCATTATTCCTTGACCAACAATATGCTTTCCCTTCCAAGATTTATATGCAAATGATCACATCACAACAGGACAATAGTAATCAATAAAGACAATGGACTGGTAGCGCACCTGTCATTTCTAATCAATATGATACATTTCAAATAGCATGAGGTGAATTCTGTTGGGATTGGCCTTGAACAACCTATCAGATACACAATACAACTGTTTCTGAAAAGCTAAAATGCATTGTCTACAACACCTGAAGTGGACCTGAAATTTTGACTCCTGACGATCATATACATTACACAATGCAGCGATCATGTAACAAGATAGAAAATTCTCATCCGCTCATCTGTCAAACCTTCCTTCATCATACACTCAAGGGTTCGGCGCTGATCTCGCCTTCCAAAACAAGTTCTGGGAAACACCGGCTACCTTTATTAAATATAGTAGCATTGCATTCACGTACTGCATAAATGCTTCGTAAAATCTGTAACGAGAGTAAATGAGATATTATCATAGAGCAAAATATCATATCCATAGCTATCATACTGAAAAAGGGGTATATATCCCACCATACCAGGTTGCATCGTGCAACAAGCTGCTGCTCGATCTTGTATATCAGCTCTCGCATCCGCCGTTTCCGCCCTGGCAATCTTCCGGTCTTCATCGGACTTGGTAGCAAGGTCAGTGACCACATAATATTCCGGGATTCCCAACAGTCTGAGATGAATCGGAAATAATCAGCTGTTTACGATCACGTAGCGTCTGTGTCCCTCTGTCGATAAATCAGTTGCAAAATCAACTTCACCGTACTGTAGATCCTGTACTGATCACGTTAATATGGCTCAAACCGCCTTCATTTCACCGTAAAGTTATGCTGTAATGTTGCCGTCTCTTTTACATGGGAACTCCTTTCCATGGGAACTCTTTTCGTGTTAAACGGGCAATGTTTGATTATCTGATCCAGCAAATCAGTTTTATCTCTCTGGAAGAGTCCAATTTTTTCCTGTACGGACTGCCTGTCCATGTCAACTATGCCGGAAAGAACGCACAACGCCATTTGATTAAGCGGCCATATACTCCGGTAAGGATCAAAATCTGCAAATGGTTGTTGAAGACGTACAGACAAACTGATGGAGTATAGCGACACCAGGCTATATGGATGAAACACGGGGTATAACACTGTCGTGTGTTAATGCTTAGCAAACCGCTGACAAGATGGCCTGACCATACAACTGACCTCTATTTAAACCAGAAACCCCCGCCAATGTTATAACAGCTCACAGGACGCTCACCTGTTATAACATTTCACACCTCCACATGTGATTCTTGCTCCCCCAGGAGAAAGTAATTTCGTGCTATTTCCTCCTGTCAAGCGCAAGAAATTATATTAAGTTTGTCTGTTCATTGCTGCTTTCTGATTACCACTAAAATGTACCATAAGAATGTCTGCTAAATCTGACCAATTTTACACCATATGTGCGTATGGTCACTGAATATTGAATAGGAGTGACATTGACCCATTTTGTGGCATGTAGTTTATGTTAAACTAAGTTAATACTGTCAGTGGAATGCATTGTGAAAAGGATCTGACACAATTTATATCCAGAGGATATGCATCATATTACTTGAGTTAGAGAGCTTGTATTTTACTGGCTTAATTTAAGGTTAAGGGCTTATATATATAGTATAGCCCATCAGAACGTAAGGCCTGGAGTTAAACCAATTTTATCCCGGTCACAGGGTCAAAGAAGGCAAGATGCCTGGGCTTACGGAATTTACTCCACATGTATGTATCTCATCAATGTTTGAGACCCTAGCTATTGGAATGGAGTTATGGCTTCTCGCTCAAAGCTGGTCAAATGTGAACACACAATATCTCATGAAAGATTGTGACGACACTTACCAACTATATACCACACATGTCCACAGTCCAGCATTCTATTCTAGATGACTGACCTTCACTCCTTTTGTACAAATCGGATGCCGAAATGCAACTATTCCAGAACTAAACTGGTTAATCAGACCGCTCGCTAGCATTATTTCGCGTGGCACAGCACCATGCTGCCCTCATCTTTGGTAGCACAGCACCATGCCCGAAATATTGTTTCTAACTAAACTTACGTCACCAAAAAACACGGACTACGTTTTAAACTGAAATATGCTTTATCCAAGATATTCAGTGAACCTTCCACTACTTCTTCTCATAGCCAAATACAAATAATATTCCTTGAACTCACAGGAGAGAAATTGAAATGCACTGAACAAAGACGTATTACCGTAGAGTGACTGTATGACGTCACACTACCTACGCTAGTAATGTAGTCCCGTGTTTATATGACTACAGGCACCAGCTGCATTTTACACTTTCTGTACATGTACTTACTCTGTACAAGCATCCTCCTTTAATTCTGAAAAACATTTATTCAATCTTTATTGGTCAAATTACACCTCAATTCTTCCAAGGACTCGGCTTGAAACATTGTCCACGAGCACTTGTTTATTTTCTTGTTTATGATGGGAAGAGCTAAATGCAAGGTAAAATCCTGATTGGTTCGAAAAAATAATCAAGGGAAATAACTCTATCGGGAACCCTTGTGCAGTCCATGAACAGTCAAGAAACAGTGTGAAGTGAGGGTTTCCTATCTACCCAGATGTATGTATGCTCAGTAGAACAATACTTTACAGAATGAAAGAAATAATATATCACAAAGGTTAGGCAGCCAGTTTGATCAGCAATTTGATAAAAAAACAAAATAATAAAAAAAAAAAAAAATAGAATTCATGGTAGTGCTTTCTTTCTTTCTGATCTGGATTTTTATCATGACAGCTGGCTTGAAACAATTATAATATGCATTTGTCAGAAATGACTATACATGAAATGTAGTTATAACGATTATGCTAATGTCAATGAAAATAAGATATAAATCATATGCATTATTGCAGTATGTCTCTGATTGTGATTGCTCTGGTTGTGAAAGAGAAATTCCAGGACACAGCGAAAAATGACTTCAAAATAATAGCTTTTCTGCTTTTGTTTCTATATTATTGGTATGACAATTCTCCATAGACACCTGAGCTGTTTACTACATGTTGGATTTTACACTAGTATTTGTCTCCCAGGAGGATATTGGGAGTTGTTACCACAGTTGATGGTAGATGCCTAAGTATATATAGTATATAGTAGAGACCGTTGCAGCTGGTGATAGAACAGAAGCCTATTGAAGATGACCGACCATGACCTAATTTTTTTAAGGTCAAAGTACACATTATAGATAGATTTGAGGCTATGACATGATATCTCGTCAACATTTTGAAGTATTGGAGTAAACCATTCCAAATTTGTACATAGATGACCAGAACTGTCAAATTATGTGGTAAAAGTTTGTTTAATTCTTTTAGCATAATTCCTCTTGTAGGACTATAGCCAAGTATATGCAGCTAGATTTGGACCAGAAGCCAAGACAGACATTTACCTATTTTCCCATTATCAAATAATATGTTGAATTGATATTCAACGCTGTTAGCATATCCTCGCAGGATTGGAGTTACCCTTTCCAAATCAACACCACAGATGTATATTCTCTTTGACCAGAATGTTATTGAACATTACTGGCACTGATCTACATGTACACACAGATGTATATTCTCTTTGACCAGAATGTTATTGAACATTACTGAATGTTATTGAACATTACTGAATGTTATTGAACATTACTGAATGTTATTGAACATTACTGGCACTGATCTACATGTACACGTACTTTCCACAATATCTCTTCACACTTGATTTATTCCAATGTGCAGAGATAGCAGCAGATCTTTGAATGTCATTTTCTTAAAATACACATTCTTAATTGATTTATTCCAGCGTGCAGAGATAATGAGTTCACCTGTACAGATGGGACCTGTATCGACTCGAGATTGCAATGTAACCGTATCCCAGAATGCCCTGATAGGTCTGATGAGGAGAACTGTGGTATGTTTCATTGTTTATAGTAGCCCATACTTATGTCCCTTCAGCGAATCATCTCAATCCTATAGACTGGCTTCATGTACAACCATGAAGTCAAGTTGCTGTATCGAGAATTGGTTTGTCTGGTTCAACAGCATTTCAAGCATGCTTACATTAATCCTATAGAAGCAAAGTCAGGGTTTCAAAAATCTGGTTCATTGTTACCATCATACTAGAGAAGATATTTTCTTATTTGTGTACTTCAAAACTATGAATGCATTAAACACATCAGTTTTGTTCTTAATAATATCATCTAAAATCTCTAGATTACAATCTATTACTTTTATATTCATTTGAATTCTTTTATTTTCTTCATTTTGGCTGCACATGCCTACTAATACATGTATTATCTTATTCTTTTGTAAACCAAACCAACTTTATATTATTTCTTCTTAATTCGAGTGTATTGTAATATATACATGTATCTTATTATTTGATAAACCAAATCAACATAATTTGTGAATAATATTGTCTATCGTGAATTCTAATAATTTTGGTCTCTAAAAGCCTCACTTTGAATGTCACAAATTAAAAAGTTAAATGCGGAAATTTTGTTCAATGAAGTCTTCCACTGACATGCGCATAGACAGACAGGCATGTGTATGGACAGACAGACATGTGTATGGACAGACAGACATGTGTATGGACAGACAGACCCATGAAGAGGCCAGGTTATATTTGGTGGGAATCTGTTCAGAAAGTTGTTCAGTCCTCACCGGTATAGATCAAAGACTGAGTCAGACCTCGGACTGTGTGGTTATATTGTCTTCCCTATGAAAGGACAGAAGGGCGGTCAGTCCTCACTGCAAGACTGAGCCAGACCTCGGACTGTGTGGTAATATTGACTTCCCTATGAAAGGACAGAAGGGCGGTCAGTCCTCACTGCAAGACTGAGCCAGACCTCAGACTGTTTGGTAATATTGTCTTCCCTATGAAAGGATAGAAGGGCGGTCAGTCCTCACAGGTATAGATCAAAGACTGAGTCAGACCTCAGACTGTGTGGTAATATTGACTTCCCTATGAAAGGACAGAAGGGCAGTCAGTCCTCACTGCAAGACTGAGCCAGACCTCAGACTGTTTGGTAATATTGTCTTCCCTATGAAAGGACAGAAGGGCGGTCAGTCCTCACAGGTATAGATCAAAGACTGAGCCAGACCTCAGACTGTGTGGTAATATTGTCTTCCCTATGAAAGGACAAGAAAGTTGGCCAGTCTTAACTGGTATATAGATCAAAGAGTGAGCCAGACCTCGAACTGTGTGGTTATATTGTCTTCCCCATGAAAGGACAGAAGGGTGGTCACTTCTCACTGGTAGCTCAAAGACTGAGGCAGACCTCGGACTGTGTGGCTCAATTTATTCAGCTGCTTTGTGAACACTTTGTTGTTGAATCCAGATAAATGGAGTGTCCAATTATTGAGATAATTAACATAGATTACTAATAAAACACCCGAGGCTAACCAACCTAAAATAATCAGATGTTTGTGTAAGGTGTATGTAGTTTTTCAATGACTGGTACAATATTAGCATGCCTAATCTACACTGGATATCTTTAATACTCACACTGGGCTATTCTGCAATTCAAACAACATCAATACATATTCATTTCAATCATGTATATAAAATGAAGTTAGTTGAAAATTTATTACGTTTAAAAAATAAACAGACAATTTTGAAGATGTTTATGTCTTGGATATAAAAATGAAAGTTGAAAATGGCAGATATATGGTTTTGAAAATTTAATTCGTTGAAAACATAAACAGATAATTTTGTGTCTTAGATATATGAATGAAAGTTAAGAATGGCAGATAAATAATTAATATCCAAATTCTTATTAAATCCCCTTCAGTCAGGAATATGGATTAGGACACCGTTCATAGGTGCATGTGTTCGTATGCAAGTCTCTCAGCCATTGCTTCATACCATTGCTTCTGGACTGTATCAGCTCTGCCATGGTTTTGGATTTCTGTCCTATACATGTATCCTATTACTTTAGATTTCATCAGCTGTGGGTGCTTTGATTAGCAATGCCATTGCTCTAGAGGCTATTACATATTAGCTGCCATTGCTGTAGAGGCTATTATATACTAGCTGCCAAAGACTATCCTGTTGCCCTAGAGATTATCAGCTATGTCTCGCTCCAAGAAAATATGGATAAAAGTAAATTCCTGTGTGTGTAAAGTCACAGAAATTTTCATACTCCAGGTTTTTGCAGAATAGCCTACTGAGTGAACACTGATCTCATCATGCATGTTTTCTTCCTAATTCTATCCTCTTTTCAACCAGCATGTAGAAGTGATCAGTTTCAGTGCAATGATGGTACTTGTATCGATGCACGTCGTCGCTGTAATCGGTACCCAGAATGCCCTGACAGATCTGATGAGGCCAACTGCTGTAAGTGCACCAGGTCACATAATCATTGTTCATGACTGCATTCTGAACATTTTCATGGGCATTTTACCCATGCATATATATGCAGCCATGAACAAAAAACACCCACAATGTTGAAGAGAACAATGTTTAGCTCCAATATGGAGAGATAGTTACAGAATGAGGACTTCCAGCTTGTCCAGCTTCTGCAAAATATATCTTAGCAACCCCTTATTATGTGTAGATAATCTAGTACACCAGTATTTTCGTTATTTTGGGATTACACTATCTCAGAACAGCACAAATTCTAGTGCTGAAAAATTGATCGAGTCCCATGTGGGATTCGAACCAGCGACCCCCAGAGCCAGGCTCCCAATCGCCAGCACTGTAAGTTATACGAACACTTTCTAAATGATAAAAATATATCTAGTACACACCAATAATGAGTGAAGGCCTGCACTACCAGATTGTATCCATAATCTAGTACACACCTACATGTATAATCAGTGAAGGCCTGCACAACCAGATTGTATGTATAATCTAATACACACTTATAATCACTGAAGGCCTGCACTATCAGATTGTATCCATAATCTAGTACACACCTATAATGTGTGAAGGACTGCACTACCAGATTGTATCCATAATCTAGTACACACTTATAATGAGTGAAGCCCTGCACTACCAGATTGTATCCATAATCTACTACACACGCATAATGAGTGAAGGCCTGCACTACCAGATTGTATCCATAATCTAGTACACACTTATAATGTGTGAAGCCCTGCACTACCAGATTGTATCCATAATCTAGTACACACTTATAATGTGTGAAGGCCTGCACTACCAGATTGTATCCATAATCTAGTACACATTTATAATGAGTGAAGGCCTGCACTACCAGATTGTATCCATAATCTACTACACACGCATAATGAGTGAAGGCCTGCACTACCAGATTGTATCCATAATCTAGTACACACTTATAATCAGTGAAGGTCTGCACTACCAGATTGTATCCATAATCTAGTACACACTTATAATGAGTGAAGGCCTGCACTACCAGATTGTATCTATAATCTAGTACACATTTATAATGAGTGAAAGCCTGCACTACCAGATTGTATCGATAATCTAGTACACACGTATAATGTGTGAAGGCCTGCACTACCAGATTGTATCCATAATCTAGTACACACTTATAATGTGTGAAGCCCTGCGCTACCAGATTGTATCCATAATCTAGTACACACTTATAATGTGTGAAGGCCTGCACTACCAGATTGTATCCATAATCTAGTACACACTTATGAGTGAAGCCCTGCACTACCAGATTGTATCCATAATCTACTACACACGCATAATGAGTGAAGGCCTGCACTACCAGATTGTATCCATAATCTAGTACACACTTATAATCAGTGAAGGTCTGCACTACCAGATTGTATCCATAATCTAGTACACACTTATAATGAGTGAAGGCCTGCACTACCAGATTGTATCTATAATCTAGTACACATTTATAATGAGTGAAAGCCTGCACTACCAGATTGTATCGATAATCTAGTACACACGTATAATGTGTGAAGGCCTGCACTACCAGATTGTATCCATAATCTAGTACACACTTATAATGAGTGAAGCCCTGCACTACCCGATTGTATCCATAATCTACTACACACGCATAATGAGTGAAGGCCTGCACTACCAGATTGTATCCATAATCTAGTACACACTTATAATCAGTGAAGGTCTGCACTACCAGATTGTATCCATAATCTAGTACACACTTACAATGAGTGAAGGCCTGTACTACCAGATTGTATCCATAATCTAGTACACACAGATAATTAGCGAAAGCCTGCACTACCAGATTGTATCCATAATCTAGTACACACTTATAATCACTGAAGGCCTGCAGCACCAGATTGTATCTATAATCTAGTACACACAGATAATTGGTGAAGGCCTGCCCTACCAGATTGTATCCATAATCTAGTACACACAGATAATCAGTGAAGGCCTGCCCTACCCGATTGTATCCATAATCTAGTACACACAGATAATCTGAAGGCCTGCACTACCAGATTGTATCCATAATCTAGTACACACTTATAATGAGTGAAAGCCTGCACTACCAGATTGTATCCATAATCTAGTACACACAGATAATCAGTGAAGGCCTGCACTACCAGATTGTATCCATAATCTAGTACACACAGATAATCAGTGAAGGCCTGCACTACCAGATTGTATCCATTGTACCAAAACTGCCCGAAAATTCCCACAACTTATCGGAAACATTTTTTTGATTATTATTCAAGCCACACAAGTAGAATCTTATACTACTCCCCTTTAAAGGGAACATAAACTCTGGTGAGCGTGTGTGGCCAGTTAAAGCTTTTTCCTCATACATGTAGAATCCAAATCGTGTGTCAGAATTTTTTTTAAATATTTTTTCAAAGCAGTAGTAAACGTTTTAACTTGGCTACACTGGAACAACATAGAGGCCACCATGTTTGAAGAATCGTGACATCAGCGTACACTAGTTCTTCTGCTTCTGGAGGTAAAAACGCATCGATTGGCAGAGGTGCAGTATTCGAGACCATAGCTTACAAACATGAACGAGGATGATAGTGCGAGATGTCGGGATTACCTGACACATTGCGACAGCCAAATGCACAGCAGCCCGGCATGGTAGAATATCTGATACAATCAGGCCGTATTCTACATCAAAACTAATCTAACATTGCATCTGTCAGTCGGGGAATAGAGAAGTGCATAAAAACAACCATGTGCGGCAATGTTATCTCGGCGCAGAGAATGTCCGATGACGTAGGAGATTATCGGCACAACTGAATTTTACGCTTTCCCAATGGTTTAATATCTTGCCCAAAATAAACATTGCAGCGCCCTCAAGAAATTCCAAATCACAGTATTTTCTATGTTTGTGTCTTTCTCATTCATTGGAAAAAAATGGGAAAAAATCTTTCATGATTTTTTTAATCGATAGGGACAATTGTATAATTCCCGCGGTGTTTTACCACAGAGTTTACGTTCCCTTTAACAATCCTGAAGATATAAGTGTGAACTATTCACGAAAGTCTTCATGGACAGTCATTGCTGTCAGTATTTCAAATCAATCAAATTTATTCGATTTGAATGTGCAAGGTAAATATGTTAGATATGACTTAATAGTAGATACTTATTTGTTTGCACTGACATGGATTTTTACTGGCTCTAATTGTGATTTACAGCGTGTGAGGAGCCAGACTTCCGTTGTGGTGATGGAAGTTGTTTAGATGGGGCCCGACGGTGTGATGGCAGGTCTGACTGCACAGATGGTAGTGATGAACAAAACTGTCCCAGAAGTAAGACACATTCTCTCGCTAGGTTGTTGGGCTCATCTTTCACATTTCCATCTTATCTAAGGATTACAATTTCATCTTATCTACTGATAGCTATGATCTTTGGTGTTGGAATATTTGGGATCTTTAATTTGTAAGACTGGCCTATTATCAACAAAATTCATTGCCAATTTGAAATTAGACCAGCCAGCCTGTGGAGGGTTATACAATAATTGGACTGCGTAATAACTGAACAGAAGGACAATGAAGCAGATATTGGCCGAGTTTTGCTCGATTATATTCTGATATGTGTGTGGTTTGCATCAAGTTAGCATGTGTCAGCATGTGTCAGTGGCTGGAGCCGACCTTACTTGACGTCACTATCCAATGTGACGCACAAAACAGCAAAAAAATGTATTCTCCATACTTCAGACGATGTTGTACTCCCCACCTCCAACTCTTCCCACCTAAATGTCTTGCTACAATGTGGAAATTGATAGGTCACTGTGGGGTGTGGATACAGTGTTAAGAATGAACCCGCTTTAACTTGGTTATTGCCATTGAAAAGTTATGACGAAATTTAGGGCACCTGATGAAAACATGGCATATCTTCACATTTTCACATATCAGTTCGAAACTAAACACATACATTTTTAGGTTATTCTAATGCATTATGTGAATTGAAAGCAGAATTGAAAGCAGAATTTCATTGTGCCCAACGATGGATGGATGGATGGATGTACTTGGGCACTCCATCGCACCGCGATGGGCACAGGTCGTGCGAACACGCCGTGCAACCCGTTTCCCCCAACCCGCCCTACACATGATCCCTCTTAACAGTATCACATAAACACTGTTTAATCCCCACATTCTTATTAAACAATATACATTCTCTTATTTTCCATAACTACAGAAGTATCACATAATATTTCCATCTGTCAAGCCCCCTCATTCTCTCTTCTCGGATCGATTCTTAATGGCAACTTACTTATCACAATGGACACTCATAATTAAATCTCCCAATAGCCACTCATCCTCCCCATTCACTCAACATTTAATATTTCACCCTATTTCCCGAAATCATAAATCCAGTGCCATGGAAATTTCACCCAGTATTTCTCATTTTCCTCAATGCAATATCCCACTATTTTTCCCTTATACAGAGTATACCGTACAAACGCGTTCCCCCACACCGCCCTACACATGCTCCCTCATACCAATGACGCATGGCCATCGGTAATTCCCCATTATATCTTTTTTACATCTTTTTCCATTTCATCTAATCTTGATCAGGCCCCTAGTCTTACCTCTATTTCTCTTAATCATATATTCACGAATTATTTCACCCATTTCTCTTCATTTTCCCCGAAAATACTCCAATATTTCCCGTCACTTTGCCTATTTCCCGAAATCATGAATCCAGTGCCATGTAAATATCACCCAGTATTTCTCATTTTCCTCAATACAATATCCCACCATTTCCCCTTCACTGTGCCTAATCATACAGAGTATGACACATGCTCCCTCATACCATAGCCACTGACAATAAATATCTGTTCCCCTTGATATATTCCCATTCTGTCCTCTATTTCCCTTAATCGTCTATAACTTATACCTCGGTATTTTCACACATATTCATATACATATACACCAGTTATTCAACCAGTATTTCCCTTCATTTTACTCAATGAAATATCCCAATATATATCCGCTCACTGAAGGTCATATAATCCAATGCCATACTAATTCCACCCAGTATTCCCTCTTATTTTTCTCAATCAATTATCCCAGTAGTTTCCCTTGTGCTTATTTACCCAGATCATGTAGGACATAGACACTGTTTAATCCCCACATTCCTACTACACAATATACCCTCTCTTAATTCCCATAACTACAGAAGTATCACATAATATTTCCATCTGTCAAGCCCTCTCATTCTCTCTTCTCGGACCGATTCTTAGTGGCAACTTTGATTAATTATCACCATGGACACTCACAATTAATCTCCCAATAACCACTCATCCTCCCTCATTCACTCAGCATTTACTATATCACCCATCGAATTTCTCTCCAACCCACTTTCTTTAATAATTGTTCCTGCCCCCAACACCCTGATAATCCTCATCCTTGTGTCCTACATTTTTAAGTATCCTATTGCTCCCCGTCCTCTCCAGCTTTCCACTGTTGAACCATTTCACAAAGTAATCCTTCACATTGCACCTAGTGTAAAGTCTTGTCACATTAACATTCTACAGCAGTTCTGCCTCCCCCAACCCCTCAATATCCGCTCTAATGATCCACACATCTTGCACAAAGTTGGATACGATACGGCTCTCTGTCTTATCCAAAGTATTACCACCAAGCCCCAACAAGTCTGATAAGGCTAGGTCTTCATCATCCCCACTTATCATTCCCCATCTAATTTCATTATGTGAAGCTATCAACTGACCCCTCAACTCGTCCCTCCTTGCCCTGTACCTTTCACAATATAACAAGACATGTTTCATATCTTCCATCACCCCACATATCTCCTGGTATCCTTGTCGGCATATCGAAACCGGAATCTGACATACACGATAGACCGGTACAGTAAATCAAACTTCACTCGAAATACAGGCATACTGTGCCAGTCAAACTTCGCTAACGAAATTATTACAAGACGTCAGATACCTTTATTGCACAAATATCCAACAATGGGCATGTTAGAACCGGATCGATAATTGGCTGACAGATCATTATTTTGTCATTGACTTAGCCCGAGGGGGGCGATAGGCAATACTAGATACACAAACGGATCATACATTGGGGTAATTCTATCCTGTTCATTCATGCTGAAGGAATAGCATACTATAATATTTATACGATTACTTAGTACATGGAACTATGGTTATCGCTTCACATCTTTTGATGGTTGTGTAGATTAATTGGGCTTGTCAGCGACGTGTTTTAAACATGATCAGAGTAGAGCAAATTTATTCGGCAAGTATTTCAACAATGAGTTTTTCAACGAAAGCTGACAGAAACTTTCATGCAGATAGGAATTCATTTGAACAAAATACCAACTCTAATAAACGAAGGAAGAGGACATCAGTTGAGCGCTTTGGGTAAAAGTTGGCCGCTGGAAGTAGCTGGTCGCTGGAAGAGGTTTCGGTGCCATGCTGGGGAAGACTAAATAGTTTTGGGCTTGACTGGCAGTACACATCCGTGAGACGGCACATGGTGCCATATGCTGCTGGTTATCTCACTTGTGCTAAGCGGTCTATTCATTGGAAAATTTCAAAGACTTGCCGAAACCCGAATCTTTTATTTATAAATTCGGGTTTTGGGAGAGGGAATATTAGCAGGCCTACCCCTGACAGGAATAGCTTTTAGCTGTGGTTATAGTTTTAATGATATTGATAATAAAGAAATATTGTATCTGTAAGTATACAAGAAAAGATCCTGAGATACATATATTGTTGCTGAAATTATTTATGGACATTGGCTGTAGATCGGGTGAATTGGATTTGATTGACTAATTCAGGATGTGCCCTTATTTAGATATTCTGATTTGATTGGCTAATTGAGGATATGCCCTTATTAAGATATACTGATTTGATTGGTTATTTTAGGATGTCGGGAAGGGGATTTCTACTGTGCTAATGGAGACTGTATAGATCCACGCCGTAAGTGTGATGGTCGACCAGACTGCAGGGACAGATCGGATGAGACCAATTGTAAGTATTCCTACTTTATTGTAAGTAGTACACACTTTAGTCACACATTTACAATAACTTTGATGTGATTGGAAGACAATTTGAGATATTGTGACGAGAGAACAAACTCAGCTTGAAGTGTTATATGTCAGATATTGTGATGAGAGATAACAAACTCAGCTTAAAGTGTTGTGTCTGCGATATTGTGATGAGAGAGAGAAAAAACTCAGCTTGAAGTGTTATATCTGAGATATTGTGGCGAAGAACAAACTCAGCTTGAAGTGGTATATGTGAGATATTGTTATGAGATGGAACAAACTCAGCTTGAAGTGTTATCTGAGATATTGCGAGGAGAGAGAAACTCAGCTTGGAGTGTTATATCTGAGATATTGTGATTAGAGAGAACAAACTCAGCTTGGAGTGTTATATCTGAGATATTGTGATTAGAGAGAACAAACTCAGCTTGGAGTGTTATATCTGAGATATTGTGATTAGAGAGAACAAACTCAGCTTGGAGTGTTATATCTGAGATATTGTGATTAGAGAGAACAAACTCAGCTTGGAGTGTTATATCTGAGATATTGTGATTAGAGAGAACAAACTCAGCTTGGAGTGTTATATCTGAGATATTGTGATTAGAGAGAACAAACTCAGCTTGGAGTGTTATATCTGAGATATTGTGATTAGAGAGAACAAACTCAGCTTGGAGTGTTATATCTGAGATATTGTGATTAGAGAGAACAAACTCAGCTTGGAGTGTTATATCTGACATATTGTGATTAGAGAGAACAAACTCAGCTTGGAGTGTTATATCTGAGATATTGTGATTAGAGAGAACAAACTCAGCTTGGAGTGTTATATCTGAGATATTGTGATTAGAGAGAACAAACTCAGCTTGGAGTGTTATATCTGAGATATTGTGATTAGAGAGAACAAACTCAGCTTGGAGTGGTATATCTGAGATATTGTGATCAGAGAGAACAAACTCAGTTTGAAGTTTTATATTCGAGATATTGTGATAAGAGAGAACAAACTCTGCTTGAAGTGTTATATTTGAGATATTTCCTCCCTAGGTTGTTCAGAGACGGAGTTTGTCTGTGTGTCTAACGGGCGTTGTCTAGACTCGAGAAGAAAGTGTGATGGTCGACCGGACTGTGTTGATTTTAGTGATGAGCAAGATTGTCCACGTAAGTCCTTGTTTATCTGTTTGTCCACATGAGAACACTGAGTTCCTGGACCTAAATGTATATGACTTGATTGATACATGATGGTACCATGTTAGTTGGTGTATGTTGTAGTGGCTAAGCTTGACTTGGAAGTTGAATATTTCAGAAAAAAATTGAAATAAAAAGACTCAAACTGAGAATATCTTCCTGACGTATGCAAGTCTGAAGATTCTAGGTCATGGTCATGCATGAAATTCAAGGTCAAGGTCCTAGATAAGTAATGGTATACCTCTAATCTACATTTAGATGGATCAGAAGCTAAATTCATGCAAATTTTGTGAATTCCTATTGCTCAGAGACACAACAATTTGGTGCAAAATATACTACCAATCAGATGGAATACCAAATTTTTGATTCAATATACCAACATTTTCATGAAACATAGTTAAGTAATACTGTTGTGTAGCATTGAGGAATTGAAGATCATGTGTGTTGTCGCTCAATTCAGCAAGCAACTTCGGGTAAACGTAAATGTTGTATACTATATACTTGTGGAAACATGTCAGACTACATTGTCTGTCCAGGATTGTCTGTCCATGCTCTTGTTATCTGTCTTCATGTTATTATTGTCAAGTTTAGGTTTCGTAATTAAGTGAATACATGTACATGTAGTTGAAGCAGATATTTGTTTATATGCATGCTGCTACCGTAGGATGATGCATGGAAGATAGAAGGTGAGAAACAAGTCTGTTCTGTTTCAGTTTCTTCCATTTCCCTTGTTTTACACCTTTCAACCATGAACGTTTTGCATTATGTTATAGTTTTATTGTTGAGATTATTGTTACAATTTTTTCAGTTCTTCGTTTTAAATGTTATACACTGTACATACTTAATCCTGTAAAACAGCTATTAACCAAAAATTATGTTATACATCTGTTAACAGAAAGTTATCTTAAAATTTTGAGCTGACCATTTTTCAGAAATTATGAAAATATGGCCTTGGTCTCCGATATGTTGGGTTTTTTTTTGGGTTTTTTTCCATCACAGAATAAAGATATTCCTGTTACAATAATTTAATCGAACCATGAGGAAATAATGATCCGATAGTTTCTGAGCTACATTCACCGTTGATCATTATATAACTATAGCATGAAGTGTTAATGAATGCTATTCACCATTGGTCATTATATAACTATAGCATGAAGTGTTAATGAATGCTAGCTAACCCAGTGTTGTTATTACAGCTACATATAACAGCATGACAGCTTTATTTGGACTCACCAATACCACGAATACTTGTATTCATTATTCATTATACTTTTCCAATCATAGAGTACACTTATGCTTCAGTATTTATAGCACTGCTACAAAGTTATAGTCAAGACAGCCTTGTATTATACTGCAGCTTATTATATATCTACAGAGAAACAATCTCACCATGGATGGGATATCACATCCTCATGTTATCAGAGGTTGTACTTCTGTCTTCGACATTGTGTCAGCCTGGAATGATCACCTCCTGAAAATTTGAGGGGGCAGATACAAGATCTGATAGATAGAAGGGGCCCCACAATATTTTAGTGTGGGATGGGGGATGGGGGGTCATAGGGGTATAAAATTGCATGTACACATCAGATTACCAGCATCACATCAGCATTGGGTATGTTGTCAATCTTTAGTGTACTATCTCCTCAAGAGAAAATGGGCTACCTTGGCACATAATATCAAGGGTATCGTTAATTTATCCTACCACCTGTCAATAGGTTGCCATGGCACATCGGTACTGGGGGTACGGTTAATTTATCCTACCACCTGTCAATGGTTTGTCATGTCACATCTATACTGGGGGTGCAGTTGATTTATCCTACCACATGTCAATGGTTTGTCATGTCACATCTATACTGGGGGTACGGTTGATTTATCCTACCACCTGTCAATGGTTTGTCATGTCACATCTATACTGGGGGTACAGTTGATTTATCCTACCACCTGTCAATGGTTTGTCATGTCACATCTATACTGGGGGTACAGTTGATTTATCCTACCGCCTGTCAATGGTTTGTCATGTCACATCTATACTGGGGGTACAGTTGATTTATCCTACCACCTGTCAATGGTTTGCCATGTCACATCTATACTGGGGGTATGGTTGATTTATCCTACCACCTGTCAGTGGGGTATCACTGCACATCTATATTTAGGGTGTCTTTCTTGCTTAGACAAGAGGTGTATTACGCATCCCCATCGAGAGTGAGATGTTGTGAAATGTCCTCAAAATCATGTAGTTTACACTTCACTCATGAATAATTCGACCCTCCCAGGCTAGGAGTATATAATCAATAGACCCTCCTATGTCTATAACCAATCAACCCTCCTAGGAGTTTATAATCAATTGACCCTCCTATGAGTCTATAACCAACCCTTTTATAAGTCTATAATTAATTGGCCTTCCTATGAGTCTATGAGAAACCCTTCTATGAGTCTATAATCGATCAACCTTCCTAGGAGTCTATAATCAATTGACCCTCATAGGCGTCTATAAAAAGTTGACCTTCCTAGGAGTCTATAATCGATTGACCCTCATAGTTGACCTTCCTAGAGTCTATAATCAATTGACCCTCATAGGCGTCTATAAACAGTTGACCTTCCTAGGAGTCTATAATCGATTGACCCTCATAGGTGTCTATAAACAGTTGACCTTCCTAGTTGACCCTCATAGGCGTCTATAAAAAGTTGACCATCCTAGGAGTCTATAATCAATTGACCCTCATAGGCGTCTATAAACAGTTGACCTTCCTAGGAGTCTATAATCGATTGACCCTCATAGGTGTCTATAAACAGTTGACCTTCCTAGGAGTCTATAATCAATTGACCCTCATAGGTGTCTATAAACAGTTGCCCAATCCCAGGAGTCTATAATCGATTGACCCTCATAGGTGTCTATAAACAGTTGACCTTCCTAGGAGTCTATAATCAATTGACCCTCATAGGTGTCTATAAACAGTTGACCTTCCTAGGAGTCTATAATCAATTGACCCTCATAGGTGTCTATAAACAGTTGACCTTCCTAGTAGTCTATAATCAATTGACCCTCATAGGTGTCTATAAACAGTTGCCCAATCCCAGGAGTCTATAATCGATTGACCCTCATAGGTGTCTATAAACAGTTGACCTTCCTAGGAGTCTATAATCAATTGACCCTCATAGGTGTCTATAAACAGTTGACCTTCCTAGGAGTCTATAATGAATTGACCCTCTGATGAGCCTATAATCAGTAGACCCTCCTTTGAGTCTATAACCAACAGACCCTTCTATGAGTCTATAATCAATCAACTCAACCCCCGAAAACCATTCAACTCTCCTATGAGTTTGTATTCAATCAACCCTCCTCTGGGTGTATAAGCTATCGGCCCTTCTTATGAGTATAATCAATCGACCCTCCTAGGATTGTATAAGCAGTTGACCCTCCTATGAGTTCATTATCAATTAACTCACCCCACCTATAATCAATCAACCCTCCTATGAGTTTATAATCAATCAACCCTTGTATGAGTGTTTAACCAATTCACCCTCCTATGAGTATACAATCAATCGACCCCCTATGATCAAACAACTCTCCTATGAGTCTAATCAATCAACTCTCCTATGGGTGTATAATCAGTTGACCCCCCTTATAAGTATAATCAATCAACCCTCCTATGAGTGTATAATCAGTTGACCCTCCTATGGGTTTATAATCAATCGACCCTGTGAGGGCAAAATCAATCGACTTTCCTATGATGGTATAATCAATCAACCCTCCTATGAGTTTATAATCAATCAACCCTCCTATGAGTTTATAATCAATCAACCCTTGTATGAGTGTTTAACCAATTCACCCTCCTATGAGTATACAATCAATCGACCCCCTATGATCAAACAACTCTCCTATGAGTCTAATCAATCAACTCTCCTATGGGTGTATAATCAGTTGACCCCCCTTATAAGTATAATCAATCAACCCTCCTATGAGTGTATAATCAGTTGACCCTCCTATGGGTTTATAATCAATCGACCCTGTGAGGGCAAAATCAATCGACTTTCCTATGATGGTATAATCAATCAACCCTCCTAAGACTTTCAGGGTCAATAGAAAGCTACAAGTAGATTCATATATCACTTGTTTTAGAAATGGAGTTGTACATTTTACCCACAATGACATACGGACTTGACAGATTGATATATATCTTACCCAGGAATCACATGTACTCTATACCTGGACTTCCTTGCCAATAGTCAGTATTGGCTACAAGCTTACCTTTATCATTGCTCATCTTATGCTCTGCTTGTAGTTTCACTGCTTCAAGCAAAAGCATCAATCACCAAAGTTTACATTTCTGTGTCACTATTATGTTCTTTCAATATTCCATTGTTATGCCCACTGCTATCCAGGCTTGTCTCTGGATTGCTAGTACATGCAGTCTTGTATAGAAGCATACATCGCTTGCAAACTTCCCCTCCAGGCTCGTGCTGCATCGGCTCTGTAAGCTATGTGGAAACTCTTGCCCAATTTGATAAAAGACTGAACTTTCAATTTGACTGATGTAGAGCCAACATGCCGTGAGGATCAATTTACGTGTAGTAATGGACGCTGTATTGATGAACGTCGAGGATGTGATGGACGTAATGATTGTGGTGACAACACAGATGAATCAAACTGTCGTAAGTACCCAGAATGCATCAGTTCGCAATCCATACAGAATTTATGCTTCAGTAATATCAGTATCATCTCTGATTTTCACATGCATCATACACCATGTTGTATTGGTCCCGTAGTTCCAACTCCATGCTTTACAATCAGTTTGTCCCTGAATTCCCTCAGACGCCAAATGTAATTTGTCTCACTATTGTGGCTGACTGTTAAAAGTTCCTAGCATGGATCCATTATTACATGGCATTGGTTGTCATCTACATTTACTTCAGAATTCATACTTCAGTTATTTATCCCAAATCCCTAGCCATGTTGGGTCATCATGCACAATCTGTATCGATATAGTTCGTGAATGGTGGAAGTATCCACAAATCATCATCTACGATGTAATTAGTTTAGACCTCTGGCTTCAGTATCGATATAGTTCATGAAGTTTGAAAGTTCCCAGAATGCATCAGTGACCATGTACAAGAAATATAGGAGTATGCGTTATCACATTCTTGGGCAGATATAGTTCGTTAATTTATAAGAGCATGTACAATAAGTGGTGTAGCTGTCAGAATTAGTAGTGCATGGCTATAACTAGGGTGTATGTATATAGTATAGAAATACAGTGATCAATTAGATCCACTGTTAAACCCAATAGAATATAGGGAGCAATTAAGGTGGAACCTATCTTACAAATTTTACTCGTCATGTGATTTATTCTGTATCACTGAGCTGAATGATAATTTTTTTAATATCTATCTTCGCCTTACTCCAATCAAGAATTAGCGTATGATGACTTCTTTATAACTTATTCAAATCATGATATCTGAAAAATATGAGAGAAGGAATTAAAAGTTTATCATCATATATTTCATCTTATCGCCTTTCCAAAATTTGTTAATTCAATATGAAACTGTGTAATTCTCTTACAAACACTTCTTGTTTAATAAATGTCAAAGTAGAATTGTCTAAGTTTTCAGCACAATCTTCTCCATGGTGTAATTTATGATTCGACTAGTTTTGTGGAGAAAGATAACATTTTTCATTGGTAAGTAAGGTACCACCTTAGCTCCGAAGAAAAATGCAAATTTCGTTTCTGTATTTTGATATTTCTGTTAGATTAATATTACTGACATGACTGATGGAGGAAATTCTCATTTTAGTTCCCTTTCTTTTCATATGTTCTCCCCACATGAAATTGCATGTTGTTTTTCTTCCAAACAGAATTTTAGAAATATTTGAGAGATTGTCTTAAGTTGCATGTCCTGGTATAAGAACTGACCACTGATATGAAGTTTTGATTAACCTTTGACCCCTTTATGCTGCCATTGCGTTGTTCCAGCGACTGCCCCTACTTCTAGATGTTTTCCGGGACAATTTATTTGCTCTAATGGTCAGTGCTTAGATGCTGGATTCCGCTGTGATGGCAACATTGATTGTCTCGATAATTCTGATGAGTTCAATTGTCGTAAGTAAAACTGACGTGAAATGTCCAGAACAAACTCAACTAATTAATGCGCGCTAACTAATTCACAGATTCAGATATCATATATAGAAAGGAGAGCACTTGCATTTCTCTTTTTACCCCACAGCCAAAGTGGCTTTCGGGTATTGTCGTCAGTATATACGTTCGATCGTCTATCAGTGTCCGTTTTGTCTTTTCCACCCTATCTTGAGAATGAATAAGCCTAGGGACACCAAACTCAAATCACACACATTTTCCAGGTCAATGGGTCAAAATGTCAATTTTTCACCTATTGCTTCTTACCACCATATCTTTAGATTAGATATGCTGAGGAACACCGAACTTACTACCAATCCTACAAGTGATCATAGAACTTACCACCAATCCTACAAGTGATCATAGAACTTACCACCAATCCTACAAGTGATCATAGAACTTACCACCAATCCTACAAGTGGTCATAGAACTTACCACCAATCCTACAAGTGATCATAGAACTTACCACCAATCCTACAAGTGATCATAGAACTTACCACCAATCCTACAAGTGGTCATAGAACTTACCACCAATCCTACAAGTGATCATAGAACTTACCACCAATCCTACAAGTGATCATAGAACTTACCACCAATCCTACAAGTGGTCATAGAACTTACCACCAATCCTACAAGTGATCATAGAACTTACCACCAATCCTACAAGTGATCATAGAACTTACCACCAATCCTACAAGTGGTCATAGAACTTACCACCAATCCTACAAGTGGTCATAGAACTTACCACCAATCCTACAAGTGGTCATAGAACTTACCACCAATCCTACAAGTGGTCATAGAACTTACCACCAATCCTACAAGTGGTCATAGAACTTACCACCAATCCTACAAGTGGTCATAGAACTTACCACCAATCCTACAAGTGGTCATAGAATTTACCACCAATCCTACAAGTGGTCATAGAACTTACCACCAATCCTACAAGTGGTCATAGAACTTACCACCAATCCTACAAGTGGTCATAGAACTTACCACCAATCCTACAAGTGGTCATAGAACTTACCACCAATCCTATAAGTGGTCATAGAACTTACCACCAATCCTACATATGGTCATAGAACGGAAGCCTATCAAACATCAATGAGATTGACCTATATTTTCTGGGTCACTAGGGCAAATTTTTCCATTCATCACCAGCTGCTTATTACATGTAGCATCATATTTGAAGTATGATAAGGAATGATCAAACACACACCTGTCATGAACGACAGTCAAAATTGTCCTTCAGGTTTCATCATCATATGTGTGCATCCATCCATTCCTCGGTCTTTTTTTTCTCTTTACCATCATATCTCAATAAATGAGTATGCCTAGGTACACTGAACTTGCATCACACATCAATGTGGTCATGAAAGAGAAGTGTATCGGATATCACCCGGTCACCAAGTCAAATTCTGTCCATTTGTCACCATTTAATTATTACTGAAACTATATGACTATATGCCTGGGAGCACCAAACTTACCTAATGTGAATGTGGTCATGAAGTAGAAGTCGGTCAAAAAGTGACCTAGTTTTTGTTGGTCATTGGGTCCAAAATGGGCATTGGAGTATTGGCATATGTACATTACCTCTATCTGTGTTATGTTGTTACCAGTACACATCCAGATGAAGATTGAGTATACTTGATAGGAGCACAAAACATAATTCATACAGACATGTGGTCACAGTACAGAAGCCGATCAACAACAGAATCAATCAGTCTGAGTAACTTATATTTTCTGGGTCACTAGATTATGCTGTCAATTCGCCGCCAATTGTTTGGTCTATAAACTGTTTGTTTTTAAATACCCACAAAGCTGAGGGGTTCCCAGTGCACGATTTATGTTGGAAATCAGTAAGTTTGTACTTTGGTGGATGGTTACACTGATATTGAGATTTCGTGTCTTAGCTGTTACGCAAACTAGCAGGAGTTCATTAGATCCTTGACATGTACCATCTCCGTTAATATGCTCAACAATACATCCTATACCTTTGAGAAAGTTGAAGTATCTCCAAAGAAACATCACTGCCAGAGCAATCAAAGAATTTATCCATAAAATAGCGTGTTAATACGTTCTATAATCCAAGTTATTACACAGTTTCTCGCAGACTGTCAACTTGGATTTGCGCCTCCTGTGATCTGATTGGTTAGCCAAAAGATGAAATAATCTAACCTCTCACCCATTAGTTACAGCCATGCCACAGACACATTTGCGACTGCTCGGCCTATTCCGTCGAAGTCATAGTACCTCTCGCATTAATGTTGTAAGAATTTGGCACCGCTCTGGTGTAAACCATGAACCGCCGCACGTGAGGCACACCACATGCTATAGGATGTGTTTCTGCTCACATAGTCCTTGTTGTATTTCTCGCTTAACAGCAGATAAAATATATATCCAAATGAAATGGATATTCCCTTGATTCCACCCCCGAAGGATCTCTTCTAATTTTATGTGTTCTTCCTGGTTTTTCGTCTGAAACTGATCTCCATGATAATGGAAATCATACAGCTGTCATGCGCTGTTTGGAGTTTCGGCTTGATACTGTGTGTTCAAACTTGGGCCCTCCCCTCCATACCCTTCCCCGTCGTGATATACCTGAAAAACTGTTGAAAGCAATCTTCAACACTATTCACTCACTCCCTAGCTGTGCGGGACGAGGTACTAATGTCCTACATTATCCGAGACTGTGCCAAGTGGCCACAGACACAGAAACATTGAATGCATTTCCAACATTAGTGGGAAAATAACAACTGCCTGTAGGTCACCTTATATCACACAAAGCACTGTCTGTTGTAATATAGGAAAGGTCACTTCCAGATTCTGCCGTCTTGAGTCGAAAAGTTACATGTATATACTTGTTCGGGCAGAGTTATATATGGCATTATCAAAAGTCATGATCATTATATAGCTGGGATGGCACATGTCCGGCTATGAACCATGATCATTATATAGCTGGGATGGCACATGTCCGGCTATGAACCATGATCATTATATAGCTGGGATGGGACATGTCCGGCTATGAACCATGATCATTATATAGCTGGGATGGGACATGTCCGGCTATGAACCATGATCATTATATAGCTGGGATGGGACATGTCCGGCTATGAACCATGATCATTATATAGCTGGGATGGGACATGTCCGGCTATGAACCATGATCATTATATAGCTGGGATGGCACATGTCCGGCTATGAACCATGATCATTATATAGCATGGGATGGCACATGTCCGGCTATGAACCATGATCATTATATAGCTGGGATGGCACATGTCCGGCTATGAACCATGATCATTATATAGCTGGGATGGCACATGTCCGGCTATGAACCATGATCATTATATAGCTGGGATGGCACATGTCCGGCTATGAACCATGATCATTATATAGCTGGGATGGGACATGTCCGGCTATGAACCATGATCATTATATAGCATGGGATGGCACATGTCCGGCTATGAACCATGATCATTATATAGCTGGGATGGCACATGTCAGGTTAAGTAATGAACTTCTCATTCAACACAACATTTAAATTCACAATTCTGACAGTTGTATAATTTTGTGTGAAGATGTCCTGTCCAATTGTTTGGGTGTATGTTCATGTTTATACAATACGTCCTGTTCATTAGTCTGATCTCGTATCACTGGATCGCTGCACTGCACACTGTCACAAACTCTACATGACCATAGGGATGTAGATTTTAATACTGGATTTTACCTTTTAAGTGTTTTTGCTTGCTAAATTCTGAATGTCTAGAATGTAGTGCTGGAATGCTGAGCATGAACTAATTATTTAAGGGAAATGTACTGAAGGGGTCGATTATGCAATAGGTACATGTCTGTACAATCTAATCATAAGTTATATAAATCTTATACAAACTTGCTTCTAAGATAGTAACCTCAGTACATTTTGTTTTTTTTATTGTTAATAGATAAAATTAAGTGTCTAATATACAGGTGGGAGCTTTAAAGTAATCTTGGTATGAAGACATGTATTACAAAGTGACAAACCAGATCCATTATCACATATACTAACAGTTCACTTAGTAACATCAACCTGCATGCTATTATATGGAGCATCTTCTGCACATTGTTATCTCTTACTTTCACAACTGGAAGTTGTTGTATTAACATTATTTGTTTTCACCGTGTAGCCAATAGATTTTAACTCACAATACCTATATATTGATGTGTTTTATTGCAGTATACTCAATTCCTGGATTGTCTCATTTATGTTTTATTACTGTTGCCTTGTATATTCATGGGTAAAGCTGCCATTTCCATGATATAAATGGACGAACACCTCAAGTCTGACTTGTAAAGAGTCAAAACTCTCCATTTTCTCTCTACTCCACTGTTAATATTCCAGATCCACACATTATATACTCGGCATTGTCTAGACTTTTAGCTCTCAGTTAATGACTGTACATGTCATCCCAAAGTTAATAGTATTTAACTTTGCTCAGACTTCATCAATTTGTGTAACTTTTCTTCTGCTGAGTATAATAGATGTACACAGAATCAGAATCAGAATATTTATTGCAAATTAATGCACCCCATTTGGAGCAAACAATCACAGAGAAATCACATAGGGAATCATTTAGAGTTCATTGGAATTGATTGACATTGTGAGAGAAGTTACACAATCACACCAGTATTAACTATAAGCCTTAAGTTATGTACGGTACCTCAATATTAGAACATGAAGGCTGACAATGTTTTATATGTACTGGACACAGCTAGATATTAGCCTCTCGCGTTCAAAAGAACAACATAGATATGAACCCAGAGCTTTACAGACAGAAAAGTCTTCACAACTTCACATGACCTGATATGATTTAAGAAAAAAAAAGCAGATTACAGAGCTTTATTTGTGAAAAGTAGACGTCACCCGACTGAATATATTGGTGTCTAATATTACCCCTCAGCACTTTTGAGTTGTGTGGTCTTATAATCAGCATTTTGGTGTGATTGTGTGGTCCAACGGTCACATGGTCGTTGTTGTCCGGTTCATATCTCGATTACTATTTGATGGAGAACTACAAAATGTACATGGAAGATGTTCAGTACATGTACCTTGCCACAGGGTTTTGGTTCTTTATCCCATCCATCAATGATGTCTTGTTTGCTCAGTCAGCATGATCAGGTGACAGTATCACCATGCATACTTTTAGAACATTTATTTAACAAAATGATATTACCTAGAGAAAGAATCGGTATAGTACTTAAGAGTGTTATATATTT
>JAVTVY010052057.1:0-26993 GCA_036873755.1 Hanleya hanleyi | reverse complement strand
CTGAAGGCCGACCAGAAGATAGTCCTCTCTGCATTAGAACAGTACGTTATTGATTGGTCTAAGCGAGAAAAAGTTGAACCTACAGTACTCGCCGATTGGCTGGACCTCACCAAGAACAAGGTCCTTGAAACAATCCGCCATATTGACAGAAATACTCTTCCCCAAGCAAAACAAGTACTGAGAAACCTCAATTCGCAAGAAGTTCTAGCAAATCTCCAGAGTAAATTCGTCATAGTACCAGCAGACAAAGCTCCGAATAATATAATATTCGTATGTAAATATTACTATTACCAGGTGCTGGTTAAAGAATTGAGTGTAGACATATCTTCATCAAACACGTCTACTTACTCCCAAACTGCATTTACTCTGGAAGATTTATTTAACAATCACAAAAAGTTTCTCAGGGAAAGAGGTATTTGTCTTCCAACCAATCTTAACGACATACCAAAGATATACTGGACTCCCAAAATGCATAAATCACCATACAAAGCTAGATTCATAGCTGGTTCTAGAAGCTGCACCACCAAGCTTCTTTCAACCCTATTGACGAGGGCCCTTCAGGAGGTAAAAGCATTTTGGGAAAGGTATTGCGCCACTATTTCTAAGAACTCTGGCGTTGAATGTATGTGGATATTGAAAAACTCAAAATGTCTTACGGAAGAACTTGATGCTAAAGGCCCCATACCGTACAGACATGTATCCACATGGGATTTCTCGACTCTCTATACTACAATCCCTCATCAGGACCTTATTGACCGTATAAGTTCATTAATAGTATCTGTGTTCAAGAAAACTGATCGTAGATATATTAATGTCGGAAGCCATAAAGCATTCTTTAGCTCTACTACATACAAGAGATATCATTCATGGATGTTTCTTTGTTTATAGAGTTGCTTGAATTTCTCATTAAAATATCTATGTGAAATTTGGCAACACAATATATCAGCAGCATATAGGTATTCCAATGGGTACTAATTGTGCACCCCTGTTGGCTGACTTGTATCTGTTCTCTTATGAATATGACTATATGCAGGCGCTTTCAAAAACCGATCCATTCAAAGCCCGTTCCTTCTCATTCACCAAACGCTATATAGACGATCTTCTCGCTGTGGATAATCGCTATATAAATGAAGCAGTGAAGGATATATATCCACCTTCACTGGATTTGAAGGAAACTACAGATAGCCCTACAGGCACATCTTATTTAGATCTCTATCTCTATAAAAATGAAGCGGGCATTCTCTCTCGTCGACTTTATGACAAAAGAGATGATTACAATTTCGACATCGTAAACTATCCCTTTCTGGATAGTAATATTCCAGTGGGACCTGCATATGGCGTATACATATCTCGCTTAGTAGCATTTGCTAGATCCTGTGTTAAATGTGATGATTTTAATCAACGTCACAAAACATTGTTGCAGAAACTTATAAAACAGGGCTATTCCACCAAGCGCCTCCACTCAAAGTTTCTCAAATTTGGCGATACATATCGCATGCTGATAGCAAAGTACGAACGTAGCGTGCAAGATCTATGGCGCTACGTTTCGTAACTTGTGTCTAATTCCGCTTAACCCGGGGCTAGGGGCCGTATGAACACATGTACTTCAATATCCTCATGGTGCTCATATGAACAGTCACAATCAAAGCGTGACTGAGATACATCTTTTTTGGATAACGACTCTAAAACGAATATTACGGATTAAGAATACTGATCAGCGATACGGATTTGATATTTTTGGAACATCATGATGTCTTGCCGGCATCATTGAAAACTGTTGACCGCTTCTCTCTTGCAGGAAACAAGCCTATGTTTATGTATACTATGATTGTCTTTTTGAATTTGGTGCTAATACTGTTATATGGAAAATGGAATAGGTCTTCGGATTATGGACGCGGATATTCTCTAATGGACGACGGCTGGATTATGAATGACGGACTAGACGCTTGTAATGGAAAAACCTCGAGTCGTGGTCTACACCTCGAGAGCTACAACATGACACCCCACACGACACATTCGGACCAAGGTTGGTACATCTTTTTCCCAAACGCACCCCCACGCACCCCCAAAATGCCCGCTTTCGCTACTACTGGTACTGATGACGTCACCGATGACGTCACAGATGACATGGATATCCCTCAAATCGGGGTCTACACCCCGAGAACTACAAGATGACACCCCACCGGATGCATTCGGACCAAGGATGGTCCATCTCTACATATTAGAGCAGGAAAATGTGTGATTCAATGGACATTGGCCGCCATTTTGGATTTTGGCGGCCATATTGAATTTTCCGATCAATTACAAATCATTCCAAAATTAACTAATTATTCATACCCTACGTAGGACTAGAAAAAAACCTAGTTTCTGGTTAGAAAATTGATTTTCGAGCAGGAAATTTTGAGCTTCAATGGGTGTTGGCGGCCATTTTGGATTTTGGCCGCCATATTGGATTTGAGGCCAAATCCAGGGTGGCCCCTCAGCTAAATTGAAAGGGCATGAGTCAAGGATTACGGAACCACTGAGAAAACTTTGACAGGAAAAAATGTTAGTTTTTTCTTTTTTTCCTGTCTAAATCGGGATGTTATCAGAAGTGGGATTTTTTTGTCGCTATTATTGAAATAATTGTATTGTCACCAGAATGTGCCAGTCTAAAGCGGTCCAAGGGCATACACTCCTTCCCTCTCCCCACACCCATACACACACACTTCCTACGCCCCAGCCGCCACTAGCCCATTTCAATATGTTTTCAAAAACTAAGGCATTTGTTCGGCCCCTCTTTTTAAAACAGAACACGAACTTGTGTTGAAACTATACGAGTGTGTATATGTGCGATTCTTGTGATGACAATAAATAACATTTCGTTGTAGGGACGAATAACTGCAAACACTGACTACCAGTGGAAACTACATCAAGTGAAGATGAGCAATACAACTGATTACAACTCGACGGAAGATGTACAGGCGGACGACCAGAATGACATCACACTCACGTTCACGGTCCCCTTCACATTGCCGATATCGCTTATAACGGCCCTGTATGTTTTAATCGCATGTACTTCGGGCCTCGTGAACTATTTTGTATTCACGGCTCTCATCCGTGTAAAGCGTTCTAATTTGAAAGCAAAACTCTTCATACAAAATTGTGTTGTGGCCAATATGCTCTTGCCGATTTTCTTGGCTATCGATTTGCCGTTCATGTCCACAATTTTCGGAATCAAGAACATGAACGTTCGGCTTTGTTTTTCGGGTATTTATTACACGCTAATAGCAGTCGATTCTTTGGCACAGAGCGGCTGCAGCTTTTGCCTAACTTGTGATAGAATTTATGCCATAGCTGCACCCATGTTGTATCGCACGGTGGGCTACGAATCATGGGTACAAATAATCATTGTTATAGTGCCTTGGCTTCTGGCTGTGGGAATTTGGATTTTCAGTCTCACTGGTGTGGCCTTGCCCCCTGCACTCGCCGATTCCGTTTGTTGGATGTTATATAGTGAGCAGGGGATGTCTTCATCAATGAATATCGTTCATACATATTTGACCATTACCAGCTCATTATCCTTCTGTGTATACATTGGTATCTTCTTTGTCCTAAAGTATAAACAAGACAACATACAGAAATCCTGCGATTCAAATCTGAAACGACAAAATAAATCCGTGATCGTCTCTTACTTTTTAATAAATATCACCACGATTTGTTTGTACCTTCCCTCCCCAATTTATGCTTTCTTGTGGTTTGAGAGCTGGGATGGTATCAATGAGCAAGAGCTCGTGGCATTCGAGACAAGCATGAGAGGATGTGTCGCCCTCTATCTATGTAATTCGATCATCGACCCTCTGATCTTGTTGTATAGAATTCCATCAATCCGAGAAAATTTACCTTTTGACCTCTTTGTTGGTGACAGGAGAAAACATTAAATGGAAATACAATGAAACTTGTGAATACCGACAACTGAGTAAACTGGCCAACGTCTAGGTAGACGTTATTCAGTCTACCGACAAAATCTGAGGTCCCGGAAATTAAATTTTAATTATTTCGAACCTTGATAAACCAGAAAGCCTGTCAAAATCGACACAATATTCTGGTCCCAAGCACTGTCGGAACACCGTTTTGGAAGATGACGTCGCTGTGACGTCATCAAAGCGGCCATCTTGGATTTTTTACATTTTCTGGTAGAGCTTCACCCAATGGCATAGCGTGGTAAGTTTCAGTCCCCTAGCTCAAGGGGTAAGAAAAATAATGAGGGAGCTCCCCCCCCCCCGACATGGACAGGTCCCAAAAAGCCCAGGTCATATACACGTAGGGTTTTACATAAAAAGCTTAAATAAAATCTATATGATGAAAAGCGAGGTATCGGTCTCCACTTAAGTGTTACTAGAAGCAAATGTACTAGAAGAGCGTATCATTAAATTAGACTAGATATACGGTACTGACACTCGTCAAACAGCCTACATCACAAGACTCTTGCACGGTTCCAGCACGTGTAAGACGAACTGCAAATTCGCCACGCGGTGGATAATGGAAATGGATAATGGTCTTATTTTGAACGTTTCACAGGCTGAATATTTAAATTCTAGGATTAGCTCATCCCCCGTGATGCATCACTCGATTTTTGTTTTGAATCTGCCTGAAAACGACGCAAACCAATCTTATTAGTCAACTAAGTCACATCATGCAACAGAAAGACAGCCCCGAGGAGGTGGTCAATACATTCTGGCTAGTCTAATCTAAAAATGCCGACTTCTAGTTCATTGGTTTCTGGTGTCACTGTGATACAGATGCAGACTTCTAGTTCATTGGTTTCTGGTGTCACTGTGATACAGATGTATACTTCTAGTTCATTGGTTTCTGGTGTCACTGTGATACAGATGCAGACTTCTAGTTCATTGGTTTCTGGTATCACTGTGATACAGATGTATACTTTTGGTTCATTGGTTTCTGGTGTCACTGTGATACAGACGTATATTTCTAGTTCATTGGTTTCTGTTGTCACTGTGATACAGATATATACTTCTAGTTCATTGGTTTCCGGTGTCACTGTGATGCAGATGCAGACATCTAGTTCATTGGTTTCTGGTGTCACTGTGATACAGATGCAGACTTCTACTTCATTGGTTTCTGGTGTCACTGTGATACAGATGTATACTTCTAGTTCATTGGTTTCTCTTGTCACTGTGATACAGATGTATACTTCTAGTTCATTGGTTTCTGGTGTCACTGTAATACAGATGTATACTTCTAGTTCATTGGTTTCTGGTATCACTGTGATACAGATGTATACTTCTAGTTCATTGGTTTCTGGTGTCACTGTGATACAGATGTATAGTTCTAGTTCATTGGTTTCTGTTGTCACTGTGATACAGATGCAGACTTCTAGTTCATTGGTTTCTGGTGTCACTGTGATACAGATGTATACTTCTAGTTCATTGGTTTCTGGTGTCACTGTGATACAGATGCAGACTTCTAGTTCATTGGTTTCTGGTGTCACTGTGATACAGATGTATACTTTTAGTTCATTGGTTTCTGGTGTCACTGTGATACAGACGTATATTTCTAGTTCATTGGTTTCTGTTGTCACTGTGATACAGATATATACTTCTAGTTCATTGGTTTCTGGTGTCACTGTGATGCAGATGCAGACATCTAGTTCATTGGTTTCTGGTGTCACTGTGATACAGATGCAGACTTCTACTTCATTGGTTTCTGGTGTCACTGTGATACAGATGTATACTTCTAGTTCATTGGTTTCTCTTGTCACTGTGATACAGATGTATACTTCTAGTTCATTGGTTTCTGGTGTCACTGTAATACAGATGTATACTTCTAGTTCATTGGTTTCTGGTGTCACTATGATACAGATGCAGACTTCTAGTTCATTGGTTTTTGGTGTCACTGTGATACAGATGTATACTTCTAGTTCATTGGTTTCTGGTGTCACTGTGATACAGATGTATACTTCTAGTTCATCGGTTTCTGGTGTCACTCTGATACAGATGTATACTTCTAGTTCATTGGTTTCTGGTGTCACTGTGATACAGGTGCAGACTTCTAGTTCATTTGTTTCTGGTGTCACTGTGATACAGATGTATACTTCTAGTTCATTGGTTTCTGGTGTCACTGTGATACAGATGTATAGTTCTAGTTCATTGGTTTCTGTTGTCACTGTGATGCAGATGCAGACTTCTAGTTCATTGGTTTCTGGTGTCACTGTGATACAGATGTAAACTTCTATTTCATTGGTTTCTGGTGTCACTGTGATACAGATGCAGACTTCTAGTTCATTGGTTTCTGGTGTCACTGTGATACAGATGTCTACTTCTAGTTCATTGGTATCTGTTGTCACTGTGATACAGATGCAGACTTCTATTTCATTGGTTTCTGGTGTCACTGTGATACAGATGCAGACTTCTAGTTCATTGGTTTCTGATGTCACTGTGATACAGATGTCTACTTCTAGTTCATTGGTTTCTGTTGTCACTGTGATACAGATGCAGACTTCTAGTTCATTGGTTTCTGGTGTCACTGTAATACAGATGCAGACTTCTAGTTCATTGGTTTCTGGTGTCACTGTGATACAGATGTATACTTCTTGTTCATTGTTTTCTGGTGTCACTGTGATACAGATGCAGACTTCATTGGTTTCTGGTGTCACTGTGATACAGATGCAGACTTCTAGTTCATTGGTTTCTGGTGTCACTGTGATACAGATGTAAACTTCTAGTTCATTGGTTTCTGGTGTCACTGTGATACAGATGTATACTTCTAGTTCATTGGTTTCTGGTGTCACTGTGATACAGATGTATACTTCTAGTTCATTGGTTTCTGTTGTCACTGTGATACAGATGCAGACTTCTAGTTCATTGGTTTCTGGTGTCACTGTGATACAGATGTATACTTCTTGTTCATTGTTTTCTGGTGTCACTGTGATACAGATGCAGACTTCATTGGTTTCTGGTGTCACTGTGATACAGATGCAGACTTCTAGTTCATTGGTTTCTGTTGTCACTGTGATACAGATGTAAACTTTTAGTTCATTGGTTTCTGGTGTCACTGTGATACAGATGTATACTTCTAGTTCATTGGTTTCTGGTGTCACTGTGATACAGATGTATACTTCTAGTTCATTGGTTTCTGTTGTCACTGTGATACAGATGCAGACTTCTAGTTCATTGGTTTCTGGTGTCACTGTGATACAGATGCAGACTTCTAGTTCATTGGTTTCTGGTGTCACTGTGATACAGATGTATACTTCTAGTTCATCGTTTTCTGGTGTCACTGTGATACAGATGCAGACGTCTAGTTCATTGTTTTCTGGTGTCACTGTGATACAGGCCCTGCTGAGCCTCTAACTCCTTGGCTTAGCACATATCAGTTCTAGAGAAGGTCTCATAATGCGGATATAGTTTCGAACACCATCCAATCAGAAAGTACAATCGTCAGAGACTAAATTCATTCTACACCATAAACTCGAAACGGTTTTAAACTGATGATGTAACAGTGAGTGAGTGAGTGAATATGATTTAACGTCGCTTTCAACTATATTTCAGTCATATCACGACGTTGGGTCCTATTTCTTTTCGCACCCGGGAACCACACGGGTGGGGTCCTATTCCTTTCCACACCCGGAAAACCCACGGGTGCCTCAGTTAGTCGCCTCTGACGACAAGCTCTCTGAGGAGCTGAGGCCTAATCTTGCCATGACCTGCGGGGTGTGCACATCGACATCCCAGGTCAATCCCCGGAAGCCCCACGGGACTGATGATGTAACAACACAGGATTGTATTGCTCCTTGCTAGATGACCGTCATCTCGTGAGCGTCATGTATATGTATCCCTTTGCGTTGAGGTTGATGTGTATTTTATAGAGCTTAGAAACTCCCGTTGTTTGTATATTGTAAATCTTATCTTTCGTGAAAAGTATGTTAGTGATTATAGTGATAATATGTTAGTGTTGCAATAGAAGTGATCCGTTCCGCAAGGTCATGTTTTCAATGTTCACCCACGGCTTCCTGGAGTAGAGCTTTGTGTAAGGACTTTTCTTGCCTGGGAAAAATAACCCACGGTATAGGCGAAGTCAATTAAATAAGCCGCCTATGTTTTCACACGTTATGCAGTCTACCTTTCTGAAATTATATCTTCAGAGTTTGACCGAATTGTCCGGTGTTATAATGTTGAACTACGAGGAACAGGGTATTAAAATTTTGTATTTTCAGCCTATCCTGTCCCTTTCGCTTATGTAAGAAAGCTGTTCCCCTCTTTATGGGATGCTGTGGATAATAACAAACTTCATGAGTTTCAAAAAAACTCTATTAGATATATTCATCTGAGTAGACAGAAACGTTTCGATCAAGCCATGATCAGGCGATGATCAAGCCATGATCAGGCGATGATCAAGCCATGATCAGGCGATGATCAAGCCATGATCAGGCGATGATCAAGCCATGATCAGGCGATGTAGAATCAGTCATACCAGAGTAACTCATGAACATTTAACAAACAAAGGAACAGCTCCAAGGTGTATTCCATGCCACGAAGATCTCACAGTGAAACATAATCTGATCGACTGTATATATTTTAAGATTTTAAGAGATTCCTTTATTATGCAGCTACTTTAGAAGATTTTTTTTATCTAAAAGACTGTATTTTATGGAAAATCATTTTGTTGTATATTAATGTATGTACATGTTTTGTTATGTTGTGTTGATCACATCTGGATTGCTGGGTTTTTGACTTGTTTCTGTTAAAATACTTAAATTTCGTTTGATTCTCGCTATATAGCTGAAATATTGCTGAACGCGACATTAAACCTTGATTCTCTATCTCTCTCTCTCTCTCTTTCTCTCCAATTAGATTCTATCATTTTTATACACTGTTGGTGTCGACCAATATGTTTTTTTCTTATTTCATTGCACGAAATAATGTCCTTCACAGAACACAGATTTGAACGGTCACAATCTTCTCCGTTTACTAATAAATCAGTAACTTCTTAGCTGTTTTTACGCACCCACGGTCAGGTTCAATTTCATACAATCATCTAGCTCCAGTTCACTATTCCTCAATGACGTCACACGTTTATGCTAACCTTCACTACATATGAGTTATATCTTTCTGAGTGGTCTGAATAAACATGTGTTCATTATGGTATAAATATTTTCTTTATTCGCATTTATTCTAGATATAGTATCTCATGCAATAATATTGACAAAAAAGTGTCATATCAGTGGTAGAGGTCGATGAAAATAAACCACACACTTCAACAAACACGTTAGTTTTTTGCAATAACATTCTGTAATATGTTCATCATCACGTTGATGTGTATTTTTAGAGCTTAGAAATTCTCGTTATTTGTATATTGTGAATCTTATCATTTGTGAAACGTATGTTAGTGATTATAATCAAGTTTTGCAATAGGACTGGTCCGTTCGGCATTCCTGGAGTGAAGCTTTGTGTAAGGACTTGGGAAAAATAACCCACGGTAAATAAGCCACCTATGTTTTCACACGTTATGCAGTCTACTTTTCTGAAATGATCTCTACTTTACAGAATTCGACCGAGTTGTCCGGTGTTATCATGTTGAACAGGGTATTACAATTTTTATTTTCAGCCTATCCTGTCCAATTAGATTCTACCATTTTTGTACGCTGGTGGTGTCGAGCAAAATATTTTTTATTGATTTACCACTGAACGAAATAATGTCCTACACGGAGCACAGATTTTGAACGGTCACAATTTTCTCTGTAATAAATCAGTCATGTTCAGTTTCATAGTCATCGAAGTCCAGTTCACAATTTCTCAATGACGTCACACGTTTATGCTAACCTGCACTATAACTCCCTGTGTGGTCAATTTTTAACAGGTGAAGTGCAATCGAAGCACCTAGAATCATACAGTACATATTTCGCTGCATGTAAAATCGCATATCTCTGTTATAAAGTTTCATTTCGCGTATGTATTTATTTGTTTGCCACATTTGTACTACATACATGTATATGTTATGTCTTTGTGAGTGGTCTGAATAAACTTGTGTTGATATGGTATGAATATATTTTCTTTATTCACATTTATTCTAGATATAGTATCTCATGCGATTATATTGGCGAAAAGAGTCAATCTCGATGGTGCTAGGTATTTCTCATGATAGTACCGGTGTATTAGAAAAGATCGTCCGTTAGGAATTTGGGTCCGCCTGCTAGCTTTTTAACTTCGGTTTGACTTTGGAGCTTATCAAAAATCAATAGTTAATTACATAGGGGAACGTCATAATGTATTCATGTTCGACTTGACAATGATCATTCATGCCGTATAAAGTAATGACAGGCGGTCCGTGGGTGTGTTCCATATATTCCATGCCCATTGAAATTGCAGAATAATAAACCGCGTACACTTCTATATATATGACCGTATATGGCATAATTGACCTTTGTACAGTGAACACGAATACATTATGGCGTCTGAGTATTTGAGATCCGGTACATGAAACAACTATGCTGGTGTTTTATATGGAGAGATTGCAAAGTTATTTCATGCGTAATGGAGTTCAGTTTGTTATACACGCTGCAAAAAAAGGAAAATTTTACTATTAATTCTTGACAAGCACCATAGTAACCGACCAATTAAAATGAACAGATTTTAAAAGTAGTAGTATATAACTATATGGAAAAGTACTGTCCATTTCCTAAAGCCGTTTGAAGTGAGTTTGACATTGGATAATCGATATTGGATTTGCAAAAGTCGACGCACGACGCGCGACGCAAAAAATCGACGTCGTGTTTTGAAACGCGACGTCGTCCTCTTCGTCGCGCGTCGCGCATCGACTTTTGCAATGTTAAAGAGATAGGCTAAAACTCGACGCCGTGTTTCAAAAGTCGACGTCGACTTTTGCCCTATCTCCTAACATTGTAAAAGTCGACGCGCGGCGCGCGACGGAAAGGGTGACGTCGTCTTTCAAAACACGACGTCGACTTTTCGCATCGCGCGTCGCACGTCGACTTTTGCATGTCGACGCGCGAGATCAAACTGGCACAAATAGAACACCAGTTTTGTGTTTCAATACAATGATCGAAGAACAATGGTGGTAAGGATATGAACATTGTTTTTCAAACAGATGAACGATTTTTACCTCTGCTGACTTTGGCTAAATTAAACCTTTGTTGAGAAGAAATAAACACTGCAACAAATTATCAGATAGACAAGGGCCCTCAGCTGAAAGTCAATGCCGATACAAAATGAGCATCTCGGTCAAAGTCTGGTTTGAGTATTAATGACGTCAGTAGTAGTGTAAAGGCATTACAGCGCGCATTGACCTACTTTTTTGTTCCCCCTGGGTAAAATTTGCGGCGGAAGTGCGGCGGGGGATTCCCCAGTGGGGGTTTCCCAATGGCGATCACGTGATCAAGGCATGTCTAGACTTGTTCTGGGTTGTACAGTTCTGCCATACGGAGGATGGGTACTAGTATTTCAAATAAATTAATTAATTAATTAATTAATTAATTAATTAATTAATTAATTTTAATTAATTACTTGTAAAATGGCGGTGTTTTTAGACGGCGCAAGGGAGCAAACGAGGCGGTGGGGACGTCACGGGGAGAAAAAACCCTCACATTACCCTCAAAAAAACCTCTAAGCCATATAATAATAATAAACATAATCTATAGGTGTTGTACCATGTTAATAGGATCAGTCTAGCATCTGTACCACCCTAGGGTCGAGCGTTTATTGTCCCGTGTATCTCCGCAAGAAAACAACAAACAAAATGGCGGCTCCAGGATGGTGTGGGGATGCCCTTTCCATATCACGGCGTCGACAGTAGCGCCATCTGCACACATTGACGCAAGGGAGACAACTCGTGTGGACCAACCGTGTGGAAATAGCCGTGTTGGAGCTAGGGGAGCCACTAATGGACCAATGGGGACGAGTGAGGTATCAAAGTGAAGCTTAGGTGACGGGGCATCTAATGGGCTGGGTGTGGGATTGAAATATCGGCCTTCTGCGCATGCGCGGTGGCCGAAGGGTATGGAAATAGCCGTTTTGGAGCTAGGGGAGCCCCTGATGGTCCAATGGGATCGAGTTAGGTATTAAAGTGAAGCTTAGGTGAGGGGGCATCTAATGGGCTGCGTGTGGGATTGAAATAGCGGCATTGTGCGCATGCGCGGTGGCCGAAGGGTATGGAAATAGCCGTTTTGGAGCTAGGGGAGCCCCTAATGGTCGAATGGGGTCGAGTGAGGTATCAAAGTGAAGCCTAGGTGAAGGGGTATTTGCTGGCTGGGTGGGTGCATGTAAAATTTTTCCTGAAAAAAAAAATACGGAACACGGACTTTATCGAAAAACCTGGGAAAATGCCTATATGGGGTATGAGGGGTATATAGGTCGCCGGGCTTAACGGGGCTTGTCTATCAATAGAGTTATCTCCCCCTAGTTCCAGGGTGGGTGTATGTAAAAATTTTCCTGAAAAAATACGGAATACGGACTTTATCCTAAATTACGGGAAAATGCCTATATGGGGTATGGGAGGTATAGGACCATCCTGGGAAACGTACCTCTATACATTTGCGGTAGGGTTGTGGGGCCTCGTTTTACTCGTCTCGTCATTTAGAACATGATAGGAAGTGTCCCCGTGCGAATCGGTGAAATTTTTGAAAAAAGTCACCGAACCCCATATAGTCCCATACTGAGGGTATAGGATCAATGTTTGTCCCCCTGGGAAACGTACTTCTATACATTTGCGGTAGGGTTGTGGGGTCTCGTTTTACTCGTCTCGTCATTTAGAACATGATAGGAAGTGTCCCCGTGCGAATCGGTGAAATTTTTGAAAAAAGTCACCGAGCCCCATATAGTCCCATACTGGGGTATAGGTTCAATGTTTATCCCCCTGGGAAACGTACTTCTATACATTTGCGGTAGGGTTGTGGGGTCTCGTTTTACTCGTCTCGTCATTTAGAACACGATAGGAAGTGTTGCGGAGCGAATCGGTGAAATTATTGAAAAAAGTCACCGAGGCCTGGGTAGGCCCATAGGCCTATACTGCATGGCTATGGGTGTATAGGGCGATACGGGGTGGACATGTTGGAGTCTAGGTGAGTCCCTAATGGTTCAATGGGGTCGAGTGAGGTCTTATTTTGAAGCTCTCGTGGAGGAGCACTTGACTACACTAATGGTTCGTCCGTGTTCAATAGTCTGCGCGTGCGCAGTCTGGCCGTAGTATAGAAAACAGTCATTTTGGGTGCTATGTAGGGGTGTGTTTGGGTTAGAGATGAGCTAATCACGGTTCGAATGGGTCGTGTGAGATGTCAAAGTGAAGCTTGTGTGGGGTAGAGTCAGAATGGTGTGTTTTTGAATGCATGTCGCGTTAATCTGCGCATGCGCAGTTGGTTGTAGTAAGTAAAGTGGCCATTTTGGGGCAGTGAAGGAAGGTATTTGGGGTCGAGGTGGGCTATTCACGGTTCGAATGCGTCCTGGAAGGTGTCATCTTGTAGTTCTCGGGGTGTACATTCCGATTTGAGGGGTGTCCGCGTCATCTGTGACGTCATCGGTGACGTCATCGGTACGAGTAGTAGCGAAAGTGGACATTTTCGGGCAGTACATGAAGGTATTTGGGGTCGAGATGGGCTATTCACGGTTCGAATGCGTCCTGGAAGGTGTCATCTTGTAGTTCTCGGGGTGTACATTCCGATTTGAGGGATGTCCGCGTCATCTGTGACGTCATCGGTGACGTCATCGGTACGAGTAGTAGCGAAAGTGGACAGTTTCGGGCAGTACATGAAGGTATTTGGGATCGAGATGGGCTATTCACGGTTCGAATGCGTCCTCGAAGGTGTCATCTTGTAGTTCTCGGGGTGTACATTCCGATTTGAGGGATGTTCGCGTCATCTGTGACGTCATCGGTACGAGTAGTAGCGAAAGTGGCCATTTTCGGGCAGTACATGAAGGTATTTGGGGTCGAGATGGTGCGGTAGGAATATCATTCTGCGCATGCGCAGACGCAATGCGGAGCTCTCGTCCAATCAGAAGCGAGTATTTCAAATCCGTCACAGAGCTCTCAGCCAATCAGAAGCGAGTATTTTGACCCGGTGCATTATGGGCCATATCCAAGATGGCGGCACGTATGTTCAAGATGGCGGCACATCCGGTGTCGAAAACTGGCCATTCCGTCGGGATGTGGTCACCTAGTGTCGAAAACTGGTCCTTGTATGGGTCCTGCTAGACGTTTTGACGCCATGATATAGACCGGAGAGAGAGAGAAAACAACAACAACAAGGATGACACAAGGAACTGACCTTTGACCCCGGCGCGCGCGGTGTAAAGGTTTCCACCGCGGTGGAAACCTTTGCGCGCCGGGGTCAAAGGTCAGTTCCGGTCACGTGAACGGAAGCGGAAGTGACCTCCGGAGCTCCGGAGCTCCGGAGCTCCGAGTTCTCTTGTAGCAACGCCCGTCAACGCCCGGTGGTGGCGTCGGAGCTCCGGAGCTCCATGACATGAAGTTCCATGAGCTCCGGAGCTCCAAGAGCTCCGCGAGCTCGGAGCTCTTGCATATAAACACACACATGCATCTGTGAAAGCTTCATTATACGCCTGGTGTCCGTGGAGATGAGAGCCATGGCTTACGCATGTCACTTGTGTTCGAAGTCATTTTCCACGCCATTTAATCTACGTAGACATATACAGCGAAGCCATCTCAAGGAACGGAGTCCCGATAACGTGCAAATTCAAAGTACGCGCGAGGAACGATCAACACCTACGTCACACACGACAGTATTAGAGCACCCTTATACGATGACGGTGAGCGGCCCTACGGGGTGTGGAAAGACGTCCTGGGTGATGAAGTTCTTAGAGGAGGGTGTGCCAACCCCAGCTCCGACACGTGTTGTTTGGTGTTATAGCCAATGGCAGCCCGCCTACGAAACTGCACGACTACAGAATGTGAGCTTTGTTCCAGGAATTCCTCACGACATAGACGAACCCTATTACTTCGATTCCGAGCAGACCAACGTGGTAGTGCTCGATGATCTGATGAGTGCGGCCAAGGACAATTCGAAAATCGCCGACCTATTCACCAAAGGGTCCCATCATCGAAATCTGTCCGTCATCTATTTGACTCAGAATCTCTTTCCTCAAGGGAAGGCGTCCAGAGATATTGCCTTGAACTGCCAATACTTTGTGTTGTTCTCCAATCCCATTGATAGACCACAAATCCGTGTGTTTGGTAGTCGAATTTATCCTCAGAACATTGACCGTTTTATGTGGGCGTTTCAAGAAGCGACAATTCGTCCGTACGGCTACCTGTTCGTAGATTTAAAAGCCCATACCCCCGAAGATCGTCGGCTGACGACTCACCTGTTACCCGGCGAGGAATCACCACAACGGCCTATACCCCTACACCATCCGCCGAGTGCACTCCTGGCAGAGCAGCAGCAGAAGCCCACCCCCATACAGCGGGCCCGCTTCATACCATCAGTCCTGGAATATCACCCAACCGTGAAGGCCCAACCCGAGGTTGAAGAACATAATGTGAACTCGAGGCTATGGAAGGATTTGTTCAAAGAAAGTATGGACGCCGAGATGGGCGGGATGTTGGAGGCCACAGGAAACAAGTTTCAATGCAAAGGGTATTCGAAAGAGGAAGCTGCAATTTTAGCCCATAACAGATTGGCACCCAGACTACGACGGGCTTTACGTCAGCAGTATGTCGACTTACTGACCCATATGAAATTGTTGGATAAGGACCCAGTCCATATGGAAATTGAAAGAACAGCGTCGATGTTGAAAACCTCGGGCATGAACTGGAAAGCGGCGCATGTCAGAGAAACAGCACAAAAGAAACATTTGTTCGAACGCATCATTAAACAACGTTAAAGCATTAAGAAAGTGTGTTAAAGCGTTGAGACGAGCGTTAAGGCGTAACGACGGGCGTTGACGGGCGTCACTGCATTTCGATGAATTGGTGTCAATTCCATGAAATCAGAGCTTCTGAGCTAATTCACCAGGGCGTTGAAGCGTTGAGCTAAGCGTTGATGGGCGTTACTGTCTATAAAAGCGAGCGTATTCCCAAAACACGCACAGTCGACGTTCAACCGTCAACATGGCTTATACTTGTTCTGAGTGTGAACGCACGTTCACCAGACATTACGATATGATGCGACACCAGAAAAATATACATGGGACTGAAGACGCCGAGGAGCCCGTTGAGGCAGATACTGATACAGAGATTGATGAGAGTGCATCGACTGATACCGAATCCAAGATGGCTGACAGTCTATCTACTGATATGGAGAGCTTGACCTCAGAGAATCAGCCTTCATCCCAGGAAAGTGAGGCAGAACCTACCTTCTGGGATCGTATTGTGACAGCAGCTATCAATACTCACGCTGAAGCGATCGAGGACGCCGGAGAGGATAATTTACAACAGACGTACACCCAAATGCGCCCCCGCATCAGGAAAACAGCCATGGCGATCTATGAACAGTATACCTTACTACCGCTTGAAATGAAAGGGGACCCCACGCACAGGTCCATCATGAAGACCAAGCGTCACTTGGAAGAGGATATGGGTTTACCACCCACCGAGGCCCTGGAAAATGCGATCAGAATGCGCAAACAACTGTTTCAGGACATGCTGCCCGAAGAATATCCAGGCCTGGCCGACGATGATTAGAATAAACGGTTCAGAATGAACATGACCGAAGAAGGAACTCTCTGAAATGGCGACTTCTGATTGGACAAGAATACATCTAACGGACAGGAACAGGACAGATGCAAATGGCGGTCTCTGATTGGACAAGAGTCTTTCTTGAATTGTAAACATACCCAACGCGGCTCCCCCAGCGTGGGTATGTTATGATGGAGGGGAAAATAAACTATATGAAAAAAAACTTGTTGTTGTTGTTGTTCCCTCATGTGTCATCCTTGTTGTTGTTGTTTTCTCTCTCTCCGGTCTATATCATGGCGTCAAAACGTCTAGCAGGACCCATACAAGGACCAGTTTTCGACACTAGGTGACCACATCCGACGAAATGGCCAGTTTTCGACACCGGATGTGCCGCCATCTTGAACATACGTGCCGCCATCTTGGATATGGCCCATAATGCACCGGGTCAAAATACTCGCTTCTGATTGGCTGAGAGCTCTGTGACGGATTTGAAATACTCGCTTCTGATTGGACGAGAGCTCCGCATTGCGTCTGCGCATGCGCAGAATGATATTCCTACCGCACCATCTCGACCCCAAATACCTTCATGTACTGCCCGAAAATGGCCACTTTCGCTACTACTCGTACCGATGACGTCACCGATGACGTCACAGATGACGCGAACATCCCTCAAATCGGAATGTACACCCCGAGGACTACAAGATGACACCTTCGAGGACGCATTCGAACCGTGAATAGCCCATCTCGATCCCAAATACCTTCATGTACTACCCGAAAATGTCCACTTTCGCTACTACTCGTACCGATGACGTCACCGATGACGCGAACATCCCTCAAATCGGAATGTACACCCCGAGAACTACAAGATGACACCTTCCAGGACGCATTCGAACCGTGAATAGCCCATCTCGACCCCAAATACCTTCATGTACTGCCCGAAAATGGCCACTTTCGCTACTACTCGTACCGATGACGTCACCGATGACGTCACAGATGACGCGAACATCCCTCAAATCGGAATGTACACCCCGAGAACTACAAGATGACACCTTCCAGGACGCATTCGAACCGTGATTAGCCCATCTCGACCCCAAATACCTTCCTTCACTGCCCCAAAATGGCCACTTTACTTACTACAACCAACTGCGCATGCGCAGATTAACGCGACATGCATTCAAAAACACACCATTCTGACTCTACCCCACACAAGCTTCACTTTGACATCTCACACGACCCATTCGAACCGTGATTAGCTCATCTCTAACCCAAACACACCCCTACATAGCACCCAAAATGCCTGTTTTTCTATACTACGGCCAGACTGCGCATGCGCAGACTATTGAACACGGACGAACCATTAGTGTAGTCAAGTGCTCCTCCACGAGAGCTTCAAAATAAGACCTCACTCGACCCCATTGGACCATTAGGGACTCACCTAGACTCCAACATGTCCACCCCGTATGGCCCTATACACCCATAGCCATGCACCCCGTATGGCCCTATACACCCATACTATGGGCCTACCCAGGCCTCGGTGACTTTTTTCAAAAATTTCACCGATTCGCTCCGCAACACTTCCTATCGTGTTCTAAATGACGAGACGAGTAAAACGAGACCCCACAACCCTACCGCAAATGTATAGAAGTACGTTTACCAGGGGGATAAACATTGAACCTATACCCCAGTATGGGACTATATGGGGCTCGGTGACTTTTTTCAAAAATTTCACCGATTCGCACGGGGACACTTCCTATCATGTTCTAAATGACGAGACGAGTAAAACGCGACCCCACAACCCTACCGCAAATGCATAGAAGTACGTTTCTCAGGGGACAAACATCGATCCTATACCCTCAGTATGGGACTATATGAGGCTATATCGTACTTTTTCAAAAATTTCACCGATTCGCACGGGGACACTTCCTATCATGTTCTAAATGACGAGACGAGTAAAACGAGACACCACAACCCTACCGCAAATGTATAGAAGTACGTTTCCCAGGATGGTCCTATACCTCCCATACCCCATATAGGCATTTTCCCGTAATTTAGGATAAAGTCCGTATTCCGTATTTTTCAGGAAAATTTTTACATACACCCACCCTGGAACTAGGGGGAGATAACTCTATTGATAGACAAGCCCCGCTAAGCCCGGCGACCTATATACCCCTCATACCCCATATAGGCATTTTCCCAGGTTTTTCGATAAAGTCCGTGTTCCGTATTTTTTTTTTCAGGAAAAATTTTACATGCACCCACCCAGCCAGCAAATGCCTCTTCACCTAGGCTTCACTTTGATACCTCACTCGACCCCATTCGACCATTAGGGGCTCCCCTAGCTCCAAAACGGCTATTTCCATACCCTTCGGCCACCGCGCATGCGCACAATGCCGCTATTTCAATCCCACACGCAGCCCATTAGATGCCCCCTCACCTAAGCTTCACTTTAATACCTAACTCGATCCCATTGGACCATCAGGGGCTCCCCTAGCTCCAAAACGGCTATTTCCATACCCTTCGGCCACCGCGCATGCGCAGAAGGCCGATATTTCAATCCCACACCCAGCCCATTAGATGCCCCGTCACCTAAGCTTCACTTTGATACCTCACTCGTCCCCATTGGTCCATTAGTGGCTCCCCTAGCTCCAACACGGCTATTTCCACACGGTTGGTCCACACGAGTTGTCTCCCTTGCGTCAATGTGTGCAGATGGCGCTACTGTCGACGCCGTGATATGAAAAGGGCATCCCCACACCATCCTGGAGCCGCCATTTTGTTTGTTGTTTTCTTGCGGAGATACACGGGACAATAAACGCTCGACCCTAGGGTGGTACAGATGCTAGACTGATCCTATTAACATGGTACAACACCTATAGATTATGTTTATTATTATTATATGGCTTAGAGGTTTTTTTTGAGGGTAATGTGAGGGTTTTTTCTCCCCGTGACGTCCCCACCGCCTCGTTTGCTCCCTTGCGCCGTCTAAAACACCGCCATTTTACAAGTAATTAATTAAAATTAATTAATTAATTAATTAATTTATTTGAAATACTAGTACCCATCCTCCGTATGGCAGAACTGTACAACCCAGAACAAGTCTAGACATGCCTTGATCACGTGATCGCCATTGGGAAACCCCCACTGGGGAATCCCCCGCCGCACTTCCGCCGCAAATTTTACCCAGGGGGAACAAAAAAATAGCGCTGTAGTGCCTTTACACTACTACTGACGTCTGATGTGAAAATATGCAAGGACAAGACATTGTGATATTTTTCATGCCATAATTCAAAAAAACTTAAAGCAGTAATTTCCCCGATAATCTTTGAAAATATAAAAAATTATTCAAAGCAGACACGGATTTTCCTTCATTCTTATAACTTGGATCATATAACAATGCATTCAATTTAAGGCTGTCCGCTGGTGGTAAATCAGAGTAATTAACTTTTGGAATAATTTGTGTTGTTGCATCCATAATTGTGTAATACGAGGAAAAGCAAAAAAAAAGAACTATAGGTTGGTGCGCACTTTTCTAACTGTAGACACTGTTAAATGGACTGATCCATACTCCATTTGATAACCCAGAAAACATAGGGAATAGCTCTGATTTTGAAGCATTTGTATTGAAAAATCATATAAATAGTATTTAACTTTTTGTTATATTCTGTTTGAAGATAATCACAATGTCTATCAAAATTTATCAAATTTGATTAATGCTGCTGCGCAGAATTCTTGGTTAGAAGACTTTTAAACGAAATCCCCATCTCTTAACCCTGGGAAGGGAGATAACCTACTGAGGAAAACAGGCTAAAACATGGAAAATGATCGCTAAAGCTCAAAACGGCCAGCGGATTACCTTAATCAATGACTGGAAAATTCGCATAGTTCAATATTATATTGATCACGTTATAATGCATTACATGGTAAATTCTTTCAATTTTAAGTAGTTGTCTTCTTTGGAGCTTGTCAATAATCAATACTTAGCTCCGCATAAATATTCTTTTTGGCAGCAATGTAACAAAATGACTTCGATTATTCCGATAATGTATCACGCTTGAAATAATTTTGTAATTCTCTCCATGTAAAACTTCATTTTATTTGTTTCATGTACCGGGACTGAATTATATAGAGTAACGTCAGAATATATTGGTGCAGAAGAGTACAAAGGTCATTAAGGCTGTATACAGTAATAACAAGTGGTCAGTGTGCGCGTCGCTCACGTCCCATGCCTATTTCTCAACCTGTAACCATCTCGGTCATCTATACGCGGTAAGACTGACCCTGGGATCGTGTGTATCCATTTTCAGCCTACTTTCGGCAACTGCAAGAGGGAATTTCCAGAAATCAAAATCTTAACGTATGTACATATTTTTGGTGTGTTGTGTTGATTACTTCTGGATTGCTAGTATTAACTTGCTTTTGTTGGAATACTTAAAATTTTGTTTGATCGTCGAGTTATAGCTGAAATATTGCTGAATGCAACGTTAAACCTTTATTCTCTCTCTCTCCGTGGTCGTATACGATCTTATTGGCCTTTGTCCGAGTGAACGCAAATAAAAGAAGTGGTCGATTTTCTTCCTCGAGGGAAGGATACCTTTATCGTATATCACTGTCGCACGGCTTACAGCAAAATCTGAGACTTCCTGTTTCGCGATTATGAACAAGGGGGATTACTCTTGGATGAAATGTTGCTGGAAGAAACAATGACCACGCTATTACAAAGTCTGTTACTGTAAATGTAATACTATCGTTACTGCGGAAATTTTATACATTTTCGCAACAGCGTTTCGGTTGTTATGAACTCGTCTATTCGTAACGTTTCAAATAAATGCGTAATGGTCAGTATTAATTGTATTTATTTCAGAATCTCACAGGCCAAAGGTCCGTTTACAGATCTGATAAGAAGTAACAACATACATAAAAAGACTGTATATATACAAAAAATGATGAAATAGAATAAAATTCTTATAAAAACCTATTTTAAAGACAAAATAATTGTTGACTTAATGAGAGGTTGATAATAGCGATAAAACAATAGAACAAAAAACATAGACTAAAATCATATAGGCAGTCAGAAAAAAGCTGTACTGTTAAGATAGTAAAAATGTTAAATATTTCATCCAACTTAGTCAATAGTAGACTGAAGACAGAGAAATGATGGCAATATATAGATTTTTGTTTCAAACTATGTATGCATCAGTATGGAAAGTCAATGTTCGGGATTTAAACGTTATGAAACAATACGAATTTCACCAGAGGTTAAAACAAGGAAGCGAATAAAAATATCTAAGTCAAATTGCTTTACGATATCATTATAACCAGTAATGGATCTATGGATAGTGTTTCTGCCCCCTAGCTCAAGGGGAGGCAGGCTGGACATGTCTCAAGTAGCCCAGGCCAGATAGGGCTAACTAGGTTTAAGATATTAGACAGGACAGTTAAACATAGGAACTCTGGAGCGGTTCAGACTAGAGGGAAAACAAAACAAAATTTCGAAATACGAATACAAGATTCCACCTGGTCGCTAACAATATTATTCTACCGATTAACTTCAACCAATTATTTATGTAGACAACAGTATATGACGAGATGACAAAAAGGAAAGAAAACAAAGAGCAAAAGGAAGAAAATAGCAAGATTGTTTTCAATGAAGAAATAAACAGTGCATGGAACTAAACTAAGTTTACAAGATGTCCGAGAAAATGAATAAATAAACAAAGAGAAAAAATAAACAGTATATGAAAGAGAAGAACAAAAAGAAGAAAAAAAGAACAAAAGGAACTTTCTCAGGTCACAGAAATTAGAATTGGAATCAAATATTTACAAATACTGAGAAGAAAGTCAACGAATTAGATGCAAAATTACAAGCCAAAAAGTATAATTATGCTTGGAGATCACCAGATCATTTGAGGTAGACGTCTGCATCATAAGAGATCCACTAGTTCAACATGTGTTCCGAAACTTTGAAACGGGAACATATCCCGTGGTGCAGCGCGGTTTTATTCTCATTGGGGACTATGCATTTCCAATTGACAGATCACGTGACCAAATTTAATCTCTTCATTTTAGACGAAAAAATTAAGCCCGGGGAAAACTGCTAATCCTTCTGCAACTGTATCCATTCCTGCCCTCGGTAGGCTTCCGTTTTACTATAATTAGGGGGTATGACAGCTTCCCATGAGCCTTGTCCATGATGTGTACGTTGTGTGACTACAGAATGTTCTTCTTCGTCACAAAGGAATATCGTTTGCAATAAGCTCCGGGTTAAGGCCCATTCTCACGGTGCGATTTGTAGTAACAACTTGTAGCATACAACTCAGTTGCATCGTGAGAACACTCGTGCGATTTCAGTCGCATGCTACAAGTCGTATGAAATAGGGCAGGTCCTATTTCATGCGATTACTTGCATGCTACAAATCAGGGGATTCCCCCAACGAGTTGTTACTACAAATCGCATCGTGAGAATGGGCCTTTAACAGTGTGATCGACCGAGAAAACGCGAAAATCTTGCTATCTTGGGTCTCTATACCATTATTAGATGGTTGGCGTATGACAAACATGGTAAGTTACGAAAACAGAATGAAGAGGTAAAGGTGGAGCGATGTTCAATAAATTTTCTGTACAACTGGATGACCTATATGGGTAAAACCATTGCAGCTTGTTATCACAGAAATGCTACCAGCGTTTTACCCGATCCGATCTCACGGCGTGAAGACGGAACAGCTGTCGCCTCGGGGATTAATTTAGGAAGACACTAATTGAGCAATGGTAAATCGGTGCCGGAACATCGAAATAAGTCTCAGGTCGTGTTATGGTGAGACGTGAATATCAATCAAGATTGTGTCGATGCTGTACAGAACCAAGTAACCGTTGACACTTCGAATTAGCATTGATAGATCTTACCACCGAAGGCATTCAAATTCGAGGCGTAAATTGTATCTACAAACCAGAAACGAGCCAATCAGGTCATACCCAACGACTGTTTGTAAGGTGACGTATTCTCTCGATATATTACGTCATTCCCTCTAATATGGCGGTATGGATGGCCAGATGCATATGACGTCCAAAAACCTTTTAATACGGCACATCTCGAAATTCAAATGGTTCGAGTTTTTTTTACGTTTCAAGTCTTGATATAAATTCTTTGGAAAAGAGCCCGTCGACTGATATATCAAGGGTAATTCGAAGTCAGAACCGATAAATCGACTTGTGTATGAAGATGCAGACGAAGAGTATAATATGTTTCTATTAGATATTCCCAGACTGCATGTGCACGGCGGCCCAACGTTGGGCCAATATGTTGAGTTTCATCGGGCCAATATCGGCACCCAGCGACGGCTCAACGACATTTTGCACCGCGGCCCGATGATGGCGCCGACGTCGGTTTAAGAGCGACACCAACGTTGGATCAGTAGCAGATCAACGTCCGCGCAACGTGTATAAAATACGATTGCATCGGCCCAACGGTGAACCTCAATTGGCCCAACACTGATGGATGAGCCCCGCTCTGCTATACCTTCCTCCTACCCGACATGCCGCTCAGTTGCACAGGGTGATGAATTTGGATGCTCTTAGCTGGTTCCAATATACCTCAGTATTATCAGTAATCAAGTAGGATCTAGATTCAAGTAATTCAAACAGAAAGACAACTATAAACAAATTATTTAATAAAACTTACAGAAGATACATGATCATTCTGAAAGTTACCGGTTATCAACATCCCTTCATTGTACACGTACCATTATCAATAGCCAACTACTAGAAATGTAGCATGTATTCCACTGACATACATGCACTGTTACCGCACTGTACGGCAAATGAAGACCACAGATTACACTGCATTGCAAATTTGTTCAAAACTGGTTGTCCATGACTACAATGTCCACACTATATGACAGGTGATTGGCAATCATTGTAATATTTAACATAAGAATGTCCACACGTTGTGTTGACAAACAATTAAATTGTTCACCCCTGTCCACACTTTATGACAATCGTTGCTCGACTATTTTCTACATTTCAACCGATTGACCAGTACAGTACCGATCGCTGTAATGTATATACACTGAATATTTATTACTGCCCACACTGAATAATAACTGATTATCGCCACTGACCTCACCATTGTCCATGCTGTATGACAACCGATCGTCGACCACTGTATGACAACTGATTATGCACCACTTGCCGACACTGTATGATACCTGATCATCCACCGCTACCCTCACCATTGCCCATGCTGTATGATAAACGGTTATCCAACACTGTTGTCATTGCATGACAACTCACTAGCCAGCACTTCTTTCACCATTGTTCATGTTGTATGACAACCGATTGTCCACCATTGTACATGTCGCATCTCTGCTTATCCACCAATTTTGACTGCACCAATATTGATTGCCTTTTGCCAATACTCCAGCACAATATCATCATAGGTCCTACAATATCATCATAGGTCCTACAATATCATCATAGGTCCTACAAAGCAGAACACAATCGGTCACATTGAAGTATTAAGATAAATTCCTGTCCCAAGAAAAAACAGGATCTGAAATAACAGAAAATCGGTGAGGATTGAATGAGTAATTTAAGGGCATCACATGCAGTGCCATGTTGTTGTAACAGTAATGTTGCCACTCTTGAATAAGGTTGTTGAATTATCAAATTCTAAACTGGAGCGATATGCAAGAAACCTGAATCTATATATGTAGTGTAGCTGCCTCGACTAAACGAACATGATGCATAGGGTTTAACTGGTAATTTGTATACAAAATTTGAAGAAAAAGATCATCATAGTTCATCATATAATATGAGGTGCACATCTTTTATTATTTTTAGCAAGCCTATATGTGTATAAGCCTCTCGTCATAACTCCGATTACAGTGATCGCACATGTACAATGAAATTGATCACAGAACCTCACAAATTCGGCAAAAAAATAATATTCAAATTCATGTGCTGTGAAGCATGAACAATTAATCTGCTAAGTCAAACACTATTAATGTATATTGATCATACAACATGAACTTGGGTGATGGACGGCCAGAGGGACAGACAAACAGCAACTTGATATGCCAAGTATACGTAACGTACATGTCATAGGGTGGCAGAGGCAACTAGAGAACTTCAATAATTTTTAGTCCACAAAGACTCATTTACAACAAATATATAATATCTCTCTGTAATTGTAATACAGTCCATTAAATCACCTGATTACTTATAACACAATTTGCATCTCATCTTGACAAACTTACCAACAGACAGTTGGGAGCTGAGGGCAGCTTAGCGACGGAGTCGGTGTCTGGTACATGAGGACAAATAGAACATACAACTGGAGGTTTCTTCTAACACTGTAATTTGTCAACCAAGTATGTCGAATATCAAACATGTTCGGGACAAGACAATGACAGATGACGTTCTGAAAAATAATAATCAAAACACTCAGAACATGGAAAATCCATTTCAAATTATTACATTATTGTTTGTTTTCCATCTCAAGTAATGATCAGTACATGTACATAAATTATATATAAAATGCTTAGAATTCACACCCTGCGAAATATCAAAATATCATTGGAAACTGGACTCCAAAGGCAAAGGCAGGGAAATAACTCTCTTTACTAATATGTAGAACACGCATAGCGGGTACAATAATCTGTCCGACCTCGTTTACATAGAATTTATGAATATGATTAGGAATGTTTATGAAATGTATTAGATGTATATCGAACAATGCCGCTAGGATGCCAGAATCACTTGAAAGTCGGTCATATACGTCAATAACCACAAATGGGGAAAGGGGTGGTGGGGTGGCGGCCTGTTCCTGTAACATGTAACAACACATATATGGATTCTTTCAGCGATCTCATCGAATAAAGCATTCATTTTATTCATCGAATGAATTAAGCGTTCAAGAAAATATTTTAGATTTGATAACAAAGATTGTACGCGCAGGTGACGGTCATTCTGTGCACTTTACAAGTAACGGAACACCAAACGCAGAAAAATGGCGGACACTGGTATCGAAGCTGGTAACTCAAAACCCACAAATTACTTGATTAACATGAGGAGATAAGACCGGTAGTTCTCACGAATTGTCCCGCAAGAATTAATGATTGACTGATTCGAAATTTTTAAAATAAATAAGTCAAAAGCAATGCGTATATGAATGACCCGGCCGATGCAAGTGCAAACGGTCAACCAACTCTAACAAAGTCCAGGGCTATATTTCCATCTAATTCATCGGAAAGCTTGATCCTCACAACAGAAGATAAATAGGCTTACACGAATATTCACATTTTCAATGAGACATAAAAAGAGGAAATTATCAACCGACTTTCCCATAAAGATAC
>JAVTVY010052056.1:0-26040 GCA_036873755.1 Hanleya hanleyi | reverse complement strand
AGTCAGTGGTACGTTGCCTTTTAACAGGTTGTACCCGATCTCGCACAGACAGCGTACAAGGTCAGGGTCCGCACCGCGTACAATGATTCGGACTAACTCGGGTGGGGCCGTCTTCAATACACGGAGCGTGGGAGCGTGCTTCCGTACTCGCGCAGACATCCTATACAACTAATGCTAGAACCCACAACTCTGCCCTTTTTATCCACCTCACAGACAAAGTCAACCCTGCTGTGGTATTCATTCTTTTTATTATTCCCCATCATCAAACACACAAACCCCAGCTGGGAGCGCCACTGTGGGTGTGTTTACATTATTTTTGCATGTACACGTGGTGGGTCTCTCCGGGAAAGATGCCAGTCCGTAGTCGAAGGTGGTCGGGGGTGGCTTGCTTGAGGTCGAAGAGCATATACCCGTGCTGAGGGGTTGTGGCATCTTTGAAGGCTTCCAACGCAAACGGTGTGCGGCCGGGAAACATCTGTCTCGCCAGGTGCAGCAGTTGAGTGGTATCTCTCGGGTTTTTGAAGGCCACCAGGTAGTGGGCATTTAAGCTGATATTCCGATGTTCTTTGTTTTTACTGAACAGATTCTGCACAATGTAGATGATGCTGAGCCGTCGATGATGGCTGCCTTTGGTAAAGAGTTGGGTGACCCGTGCATCCGTCTCCGCCATGAGATCATCCAGAACCACCAAGGTGTCGGGTTCCAAATCGGCCAGGTTGGGTAGGCCTTCCACGAACGTGATGTGGGGCATTGCTGCATACGCTTCCTGCCATTCTCCGTAACACCACACGACTCGGGCAATGGGTGGGGTGATCATGCTGTCGGCGTGTTGAAGGAGCTTCCTGACGAAGTGCGTTTTGCCGGAGCCCGTCGGTCCTGCGATGACGCAAGTGAAGGGATGCTGCCACCCAGGGTCCATGGTTCGAGGTGTATCCGTTGTCGTGGTAACCCGCTCTTGTAAATTTCGTACGAGTGAACTGGAGTGGTGGCGGGTACAACGTCGGTCGTCGTTGTCTGTTCACGTTCAGAGATGGTGCTGGGGGTGGGTACAACGTGGGTGGTCGTCGTCGTTGTCGGTTCACTGTGAGGGATGAAATCCGGTGGGTCTTGAGACGTAGTAGGTGTACTTGGTGTAAGTGTAGAGCTCGACGTGGCTTGTACGCGGGGTGTGGTGGTGGTGGTGGTGACTGGGCTCGATACGACTGGTGCTCTCTGTAGACCCGTTTCACTGATGGCTGGTGTTCTCAGTTGGTTAAGTAACGTACTGACATAGGCTACGTCGTAAAACACACCTCCGTACAACACACTCAGCAGGGTTAGCAATAGCACCCCAAAGACCACTTGCGCTTTGCGCGTTTTGCGAGACGCTGTCTTCGGAGGCAGCTGCTGTTGGTCCATAGCACTGTGGTCGGACGTGTAATGAAGGAGGACGGCAGTGGTGTCTGGCTTTATAGTCGTTTCACCTGGTTGGCCGCGACCCAGGAATTGAAGGAACTGGGCCAGCCTTGCCATTTTACGAAATGAAACAGTTTGCCACGTCGACGTTCCGTTTTCAAAATCTGCTCCACCGTGTAGTAGTCTTGCTGTGTTTTTACAACAGGCTGTAATTCCGTGTCGTAAAACGTCCCCAGCAACGTTTCCCCTTGGAGATCTTCCAGTTCATAGACTCGCCGCTGTCGGGGTAGGCGCCGTTTAATCAGGAAGTGCTCATCGCTCCAGTTGGGCAAGTAACTTTTCTCGAACTTGCCCTTGACTTTACTGATCCGTACAGGGTCCCCGACCTTGTACACCGCCTTCGTCGTTCGCTGCGATGGCCTGGGGTACAAGACACGCCGGACTTGGGCTTCATTGCGTTGGGTCACGGTAATGGGGGCTCTCTCTATACTTCGATGATAGGCTCGATTGTAACCCCTCACCAGTTTCGGGAGAACATCGATGTACCGCCTTGTATTCTTATAGGTGAAATATTTATACATGCGGCCTTTGAATGTCCTGTTGAACCTCTCCACCACGGAAGCCTTGGTCTCGTTGTACGTATGGAAGAAAAACACCTTCTGTTTCTTGAGAAAGGCTTGGAACGGTCTGTTGAGGAATTCCGTGCCTTCGTCGGTTTGCAAATACAAAGGTTTGCGCCCGGTCTTGAAGATGTCTTTGAACGCCGCTATGAGATTTGCCCCCGTTTTCGTCCGGATGGGTACCACCCACGCATACTTGGATAGGATATCGATGCACGTCAAGATATACCGATTCTCATCGTTGTGTTTGGCAAAGGCGCTCATATCCACCAAATCCGCTTGCCACTGGGCATCTATTCCTCCCACGATGACCCGGTTCCGTAGAAAATGGCGACGGACAGATCGATGTAAGGTATAGGTGTCTTGTCTTCTTAACCAATCTCGGACTTGGGCACGTTGTACCCCCTGGGGTTTGGCCGCTCGATAGAGAGCCGACAATGCACTATAGGCTGCCGGACTGTCGGGACTGTAGTATAAGTTATCCAACACCTTCTCCCAGCGCTTCATGGTGACAAAATGATGATGGACCCTGGCTCTATCGTTTATTTATAACGGGTATATCTTGGGCCGGAGTTTCTTTCTGATTTTCTTCGTGGACTTCCACAGTGGCCATGGTCAATGACCAGTCCAACTCGTCTGATGACCGCTTGATAAGCACTTCATCCACATCCACCACGGCATCTTCCAATGCAGACCATAGATCAGGGTGAAGGGTAAAATGCACTGTACCTCCATCTAGCCGAGCCAATTGAGCAAAGAAAGGGCCGCGTCGGATGTACACATCGTGACACAAGTGGATGAGGTCGCCGTCCAGTTCACCAGACAACACCCGTTTGAATTTGGTCCAGCCCTCCCGGGACAGACGAATGTGAGCCGGGCACGGTTGTGTAGGGTCCGTGTCTCCCACCACCTCCTCCATGATATCGACCTTATCCGCATACACGTGCAGGAAAACCTCGGGGGTCAAGCTGAAATACGCCAGTACTATATGCTCCGTCATGGTCAGTACGTGAATGGTACCAGATTTCACTGTCTCTCGTATTTATAGGGAGAACCCCGTGAGATCAAAGGATCAGGTGGTCATGTCATTGGGCTGACTGAGTCTAGCGGGGTAATCAATGGCATCGTCGTCGGGTTCATGTAGTTGTTCATGGGGTTCAGCCAGGGCGTCCTCCATAGCACGAGCCCATGCCAATTGGTCGGGTGATCGGTCGTCCGGTGTAAACAACTGGTCCACAATAGGCACTACTTTCTCCAAGGCTGACCACACAGAGGGGCTTAGGAGGATACTTCGCGTAGGCTCTTGGTAGCGGCCCAGGCGTATGTGGACGGGCGGGTCGGAATATACGTAGATGGCATTGTCCAGGTGGATGAGGTCTCCGTCCAACTCACCGCTCAACACCCGTTTAAATTTAGTCCAGCCATCACGCTGTAGCGTCACCGTATTCGATAGCATCTCAGCGGGCGCCCAGTAAATAGCTTCATCGTCTTTCACGAGGATGACTTTATCTTGATAGACATATAACCCCACACTGGGTGTAAGAGGCAGGATGGCTCGTAGTGACATGCTTGCTCTAAATGTCGAAGGGAGAATGACACACACTCTGTCTCATCCCTCGTATTTATAGTGTCAATACCACAGCGCCAGGGTGAATAGGGCACAGACTAGTATGAGGCCAACCAGCCGGCGCTGGTTCCGGCGTGAGCGCTCCTGGTCCATAGCGCGAGCATCAAGGATGGCTGTCATAGTCCAGTAGTGGTGAGTGATGGCACGCCTCTCCATCGAGTGCACTCTGTGGAGGACCGCTTCTGTGAACTCGTTCAGGATCTGGCGTCGTCCCTCGTTGTCGTCGCCATCTGCAAACATGGACCGGACCACTGCTCGGTAACCCGTGAATGAATTCACCACGGTGGCATACTGTAAAATGCGAGTCGCATGGGGCTGGATCTCCGCCATGGCTCTGTAGAAATGAAGGTGTGGGATCCAGAGGGACATGTTTTATAGACCAGATGTAGCTCTACGGGTGTAGTCCGTGATACGTACTATTCTGATGGGTTAGTCCAAAAAAAGGGAGCAACAACAACAACAACAACACAGATTACAGATCAATCCTTTTATTATGCGTGAACAACATAGAAATGCATGTACTGACCTGTCTGTGGGAGGTTTCCCACAATGGCGTTCACCTTCGCGTCTTTTCGTGTACGTCCGTGTCTTTTCGTTAAAGTCCGTGTATCTTCGGTAAAGTCCGTAGGCATTGGGCAAGGAAGCTTTTTCCCGAGACCGAATCACCGCCAGACATGACTGCATCACCGCGGATGAATACATTCTTGCACTCACTCACACCACAGGTCGAGTGAGGTATAAAAGTGAAGCATAGGTGAAGGAGCATCTAATGGACTGGGTGTGGGGTTGACATATCGATAAAAAATGGATATGACCTTGAACTGATCACGTGACCTCCCGTGATGACAAATACCCAGAACCAAGTCAGTACATGCATCCCATAGTCCCAGGTCACGCCCGATTCACGCAGACCGGAAGTGACGTCATACACCTGCGCACAACCGTGATGGAAAAAACCCAGAACCAAGTCAGTACATGCATTCCATACAGGCAGAATGCAGGCAGGCAGACAGGAAGGCAGGCAGGCAGGCAGGGAGGCAGGCAGGCAGGTCAGGTCAGATCGGAAGTGACGTCATACACCTGCGCACAACCGTGATGGAAAAAAAACAGAACCAAGTCAGTACATGCATTCCATACAGGCAGACGAGGTCAAAATACTCGCTTCTGATTGGCTGTCAAAGGTGACGATATGCAAATTTTTGAGGTCAAAGGTCAATGGTAGTGAATATGCACACTCTATACTGGATATGACCTTGAACTGATCACGTGACCTCCCCGCGAGGGGAAAAACCCCAGAACCAAGTCAGTACATGCATTCCATAGTCCCAGGTCACGCCCGATTCACGCAGACCGGAAGTGACGTCATACACCTGCGCACAACCGTGATGGAAAAAACCCAGAACCAAGTCAGTACATGCATTCCATACAGGCAGAATGCAGGCAGGCAGACAGGAAGGCAGGCAGGCAGCGAGGCAGGCAGGCAGGCAGGTCAGGTCAGGTAAGTCAGATTGCAATGAATACACCCCTTTCCCTAAAAATCGACTCCTCTTATACGTTTTTCTACAATCCGCCATCTTGTCCCAGCACCCACCACCCACACACGCCGCCATCTTAACCCAGCACCCACCACCCACACACGCCGCCATCTTAACCCAGCACCCACCACCCACACACGCCGCCATCTTAACCCAGCACCCACCACCCACACACGCCGCCATCTTAACCCAGCACCCACCACCCACACACACGCCGCCATCTTAACCCAGCACCACACACGCCGCCATCTTAACCCAGCACCCACCACCCACACACGCCGCCATCTTAACCCAGCACCCAGCACCCACATTAGGCCGCCATCTTAACCCAGCACCCACCACCCACACACGCCGCCATCTTAACCCAGCACCCATCACCCACACACGCCGCCATCTTAACCCAGCACCCACACATTAGGCCGCCATCTTAACCCAGCACCCACCACCCACACACGCCGCCATCTTAACCCAGCACCCACCACCCACACACGCCGCCATCTTAACCCAGCACCCACCACCCACACACACACACACATGCGCACACAACCAATTGTGACGTCATAACAGGTTCTGCGCATGCGCAGTGAGGCGCTGTTGACTCAATTTAGCCTTTGTACACTACTGGCGTGATTTCAACAAGCTAGTCACCTGATTGGCTAACAAAAGTAGTTTCAAGCTCGCATGGGATTTATATATGGCTGAATTCAGATATAATATTCCGTGATATTATACCTGAGTGATATTATATCTGAATTTACTGAGATTGAAAACAGGAGAGAAGAGGAGGAGTTGGTGGTGTTGGGGGAGGGAAGAGGATGTGGCGGGGTGATGGATTCTCGCGGAGGTGATGGTGGCGGAGAAGCAGTGGCATGGTTAGCCCCCTCTACTATATCTTTATCTATAAGGACGTTATATAGAGGAATATATAGTAGAGGAGGGATATGTAGATCGGTGTAGGTCGTATAGAACGCAATTTTATGATATCCACTGGAATTGTAGTGTATGAAAAGGTGGGAAATAATCATATTCTTGGAGAAAAAAAACATATTAACAACAACATCGACGAAGACACCGACTGCTTACCACGACACTGAAGAATTTGGGAGATGGGAGAGGTTGGGAGGAAAGGAGTTGATGGAGAGGGGCGAAGAAAAGGGTGGATATGAGAGGTGAGGTAGTGAAGGTGGGAGGGGGAGAGGGTGCAGTCGGGGGTGGTAAAGCAATTATTAGACGAATTCACATGGCCCACGGCATGGACAATCCATTGTAAAACGTAAACTGAACGACTAACCGAATATATAAGTGGCCTATTCGACAGAATGTTTTAGTGGAATGTGCTGGATGAGCTGGCAGTTGTGACTGGAAAGTGGGATAACTGTAACGAGCTATAGGTGAAATTTTCAAGGATGTAAGCGACCCTGAGAGATAGCATCTTTCGAGGTGCCTGGAATTCATCAAGAAAAAGTGATATTAATAGACCGCTGGGACTGATCTAAGTTTCGAATTTCCCCATTCGTAAGTTGAAGCTCATCTGAGCCTTTCACTAAGATGGAAGAACTAAGAAAATCTTTGAAAGAATTTTTTTTAGTAATGATACAACCCAGAAACACGTGTATATCAATCTAAACTTAACGCCTCGCGTTTGGTATCACGCTGTGATGTTGTTTACCATCAAGTGGTTTGAGGGGCAATGCAAGGGGAAACCATTGCCACTAATACCAGAAACATGTTGTCTTAATTTGGCTTGTACAGTTATAAAGATTCACATGGATAAGAAGGAATTTATTATCTCATTACCTATGATTTTTCTAATGGTTATATTACAGTGAACATATGGTTCGCATTAGTTACTAGTTGATTTGCCAGTTTCGCGATCACTGTAGCTTTTTGCACAAGCGCAGACAAAGGATGGCGGTGCCGAAAACGCGAGCCAGATGTTTATTTCTCGCTTCCCTTTCCAATTTTAATTGTCAGTTTCATATAGGCGGGACTATGGAAAAATTCGATTGGCAGGGTCCCTAGGACACCGCTGATTGGCTGAATGGTTGACCGACATATAACGCCGTAATGGTAGTAGACAGTAAACGGGTCAGGGCACGGGTATGGCGATACCCGACAATTGCGAAGGTGCAAAGCACGTGGAAGCAAAATTTATCCCGGAAAATTTTTTTTTACTATAAGAATAGTAAGAACGACTCTACGTGAACTTGGAACAGATTAGGTTCAAAAGAAACCATTGGTCCGCAAATGGTTCTATGTGGAGAGTGAATGGAAATAGATAGTTTAGCCCTACCAGGCCTGGGGGGAAGGCAGGCTACCCACACTATCCGCACCATCGCTGACGCGATAAAAACATTTAAGAGGTTACACTACGTGACTTTATAGCGTGTTGTATTGAGCGTATTTGCATACTCCTCCAAGCAGAGAATCATGGGAAAATTCAAAATAGCGGCCATAAGGATGTGACTGGGGTTTTTTTTTGCCTTTTTTGAAAATAAAATTACCAAAATTATTTTCACATCAGCTAATTAAATTTTCATTAAGTGTGCAATTTACGCGGAGAAAATAAGAAATAATTTGAAAATCTGACCGAAAAATCGAATATGACGTCACGATGCGACCATGTTAGAAGTAAGAAAAATAGTTGGGCGAGGGTGGGCAGGCCTCGTATCGCCACGGTCGTAAGCCTAGATAGAAATCAATTGTGTGGTTAATTCGGACAGGAGCAGTCTGAGATGATTAGTAACTCGAAGATATGACCTTAACCAAACGGACGTGTGCTAATAAAGATATAACTATACTTACGTTTGTTTTGAACCCCACTTCCCTCAATTCCTATAACAGACGCCGTGTAGCACAGCTGGCGTGGTCCATCTTCCAAACTCAATAACCTTCACGACTTCATTTTCACCTCCTTCTCTCAGGCTGGGAGGCTGGGAGGAGAAACCACGTGTATCACAGGTCGGAATTGTAAAGTATACCGGTACCGCATTTATCCCATGTTCGCAAACACTTTCGTATAAACTGCAAAGTATTTACCAGATATACAGCCGTCCAGGTATATAGCAGGCGATCGGAACACCTCGAGAATTGTGCAGTCAAACGAAAATATCTCCTGGACGAGTGCGGATAAGAGGCCACTATACAGCCACATCAAATCTTTCATCACTGACGTCAGTGCCACTCCACTCATGCGGACGGGCATTTGGCTTATCACAAATTCCTTATACCGTACAACGGATTTTACAAAAACTACATGCAATATATGCACGTTTGTATAACATACAGTTGAGTTATGTATTTGTTTGCACACTAAACAATTAACCCGGGAGCCTGTAATACCTATTTGCATATCCTCATAACCGGAGTTTATATGGACCAGATAAATTCAAACGTGTTGATTATTCAGAAACGGTTTTCGATGCCCTTATTCTGGAACTGTATTCTGGATGAGAGTACATGAAATTATTTATTTTATCAAACGCAGAACATGTGCAAATAGATAACGACATCACCATAGGCGCATGCGTGGTTTTGTCTCATTATCGACTGGCCGAGCGCCATCGATATCATAGGAAGGCTCAGTATACACAATATCAGTAAACTCAGATAAAAGATCACAGAATGTTATCAGACTTCAGCGATATATAAATCCCATGCAAAATTCAATCTACAATTTTTTGCCAATCAGGTGGCTAGCTTGATAAATCCATTTCAAAACACGCCCACTGTAATTACACACGGTAGCACGTGGATCAATATGGTAAAAGTTATCGGGAAACAGTATCTAAATATGGCACCATTTCCAGACAGTGTGCGTAAACATCAAAGGGTTTACACTCTCCGAATTTCTGGCTTTGGTAGGCGGTACAAATTATCAAATGATCGTGCCATGCGAATGTGTTAACTTTAATATCCGTAAACTAAACGTTAATCATTGTCAAAGTGAAAAAGTAGAAATTCTAGATGGTAATGCTCTGATTTATCATCATGGTTTACCTAGATTGCAATTTTGTACAAATCTAAACATTTATATTAAAAGATATGTGACGTTTACATCGGAAAAACTCGCTTGTTTGTCAAGGTAATAAAGCTGATATTTTTTCAATCCAAAACATATAATTTTGGTTGCAGGTGTCATATGTATGATATATGAATGTGATTGTCATGGGTATTTGTTTTCAAAACTAATTTAAGCAATGGTCAAATTATGGAACATTTGTCTGGTTAAGTAGCGGGATTTCAGCTCGAATTATATGCATAACACATGCATCTCGGTTACGGTAAATCGTTGCGTTCAAGATAAGTATCATTGGCGGCAATTGTATGGCAATGCTCCAGATAAGCAGTGGAGCCGATGGTTTCTCGTTTTTCTTACCGCGAGATAAAGTGACAATATCAAACAAAATTGACGGAAATTTCAGCTACGGTACATGTACGTATTTCAGATCCATGAGTAGTATAGTAAGAGGAAATTGTGGTCTCAAATTTATCTTTGACCTCTGAGTGCAACATCCGGGTCCTCTGTGACGTCACGTGAACGAAGTACCCTTTGACTCCTGCGCATGCGCACAATACCGGATAATAATGGTGCGCAGGGGTCATGGTCAAAAGTCAATTTGAGACCTCAATTTGCTCTTTACTTGGAACAGATTACGAAACCTGGCTATTAATACGAGATCAACGAGGGTCAACGAGCGCCTGTGATATTTTACGCACGTCATTCTCCGTGAATCGGTTTTGTCTACGTGGTTCTTGTGTGACGGCACAAAGGTCATATGCAAATTTTTTAGGTCAAGTTGTGTCAATTTCCCCTTTCACTTGGAGCATAGTCTCTTCCGGGGAGAAGCCTCCGCGGACAGAAAATAGTTCCATGTCTACGAGACTTCAAATACGCGGGGGATCGCCTGTATCACCGGGAATGGGTGTTTGATTGATAGGGGTGGTCGATTGATATTTTATTTATTTAGCCACGAAAAAATACATGAATATATTTGAAGTTAGACCTCAATTCGGGTGATCTATGAATAAAACTGACGGCATGATCTACAAATAGGACAGGGTATCACCACAAGGATTAGCGATGACATCATCGGGGACCAGCAAATCTCAACATTTTGTCTTCTGTGGTATGAATGTATTAGGTACATACACCCACGCGTTAGTATTATATACTATAGCATGGTACCATCGCTCGCAAAAGGATAAAAAAACGTGCGGAACCGTTTGTGTAAGGTCATGAAAAATGACGTCCAGGAGGAAAATTCTCCGATACCCGGATGATACGAAAATTATGATTGTAGCGCCATCGATACATTCTGGACGCAAGGACGACTACTCTGACAGCCCAATAACTCTGTTGGCGGCTGTCGCAAGGAGTATTAGGTAGGAGTATTGGGGTGGTCTTTTTTTTCTTGTGGATTTTGCTGTCGCGTGTGGCATCTTGTTTTCTTCATTTCGAGCTGTAGAGCACGATGGGAGGGGTCTCGAGGCCATGCGCTGACCTTTTTTGAGGAGTGCTGATGACGCATGCGCAGATCGAGGTGGGCGTTTTGGGGTCTAGGTGGACCCATAGTAGTCTGATTGGGTTGTGTGAAGTATCAGTTTGAAGCATTCATGGGGAGCATCGCACTGGTGGGGTGGAAATAGCGTCTCTCTGCGCATGAGCAGTAGAAAAAGTGTATTTGAATGGACGTTTTGGGTCGAGATGGACCCAAAATGGTTCGATTGGGCCCTATGAGGCGTCATCGTGAACCTCTCGTGGGGGAGCATCCGACTGGACTAGTGTCGTCCGTTTTCAGCATTCTGCGCATGCACAGACTGAAAATTGTGGGAGAAAGTGCACTGGAATGGACGGTTTTAGGTCGAGGTGGATCCATATTGGTGCGAATGGGTCAGTGAGGGTATCAGTTTGAAGCTCTCATGAGATAGCGTCCAACTGGACTGGTGTGAAGTGAAAGCAGCGCAATGATGCGCCTGCGCAGTAGAAAAAGAGTGTGGGAATAGACGTTTTGAGGTCGAGGTGGGCCATAATGGGCGTACTGAGTCGGAGAGGGCATCCAGGCCGATCAAGTCATGGGTGGGTGTATGTTTTCACACAAAAAAACGGAGCCATAGAGATGAGAATGTTGTTGTTGTTGTTGCGGCAGTGTAGTCTCTCAATTTCGGGGAAGTAAAAGTCAAGGGAAGTAATCCAGTTTAGCAGTACAGAAAGCAGAAACTGCCATGGTTAATTTTTCGAGAAATTTCCTGGGAAAACCACTGTTCTATTTATTGATCACTCGGGAGTAGTAGAGAAAGGGGAGTTTCGGAGGTGCAATTGAGTGCGTTTTGAGGAGATAAGGACCTTTTTCCATCTGGCTGCCTGGCAGAGTTACCTGTGTGTGTGGTGGTGTCGGTGATGTGGCGTTTGTGGTGGTGTGTGTAGTGGTGGTAGCGGTGTGGTGGTGGTGATAGTTGTGGTGGTGGTGTTGGTGGTATGGTGTGTGTGTTTGTGGTGGTCTGTGTGGTGGTGGTAGTGGTGTGTGGTGGTGGTGGTAGTGGTGGTGGAGTGTGGGCTGATGTGTGTTTGTGGTGGTGGTAGTGGTGGATGTGTGTTTGCGTGGTGGTGGTGATGGTGTGCTGATGGTTGTGGTGTTTGTACATATAGCGATTAACTCGTGTCTCTCATCAGTTCATATGTATTAGTCGACTAATCAACATGTCGTGTACGTGTACGTTATGTCAGAGAACCTTCTCTCGTCGCAATAGTATGCTCAGACACATTCAATGCAAACACAACCAAGACATCACTGAGTCCACCTGAAATAGGTCCATCAAGTGGAGTAGAGCATCACTATGCCATGACGATCAGCGGCCCTTCGGGATGTGGCAAGACGTCCGTGGTGATGAAATTCTTAGAGGAAAGGTTACTCAACTATACCCGTATAGTTTGGTGCTGCAGCCAGTGGCAGCCTGCCTACGAAACTAAAAGATTACAGAATGTGAGCTTCGTCCCATGGATTCCTCGCGATATCGATTAAGCGTATTTCTTCGACTCCGAGCAGACCAACGTGGTAGTGCTAGATGATCTGATGAGTGCGGCCAAGGGCAATTCACACGTTGCCAACTTGTTTACCAAAGGATCCCATCATCAGAATCTGTCCGTCATCTATTTGACCCAGAATCTCTTTCCTGAAGGGAAGGCGTCCAGAGATATTGTTGTTGAGATGAGAATGTTGTTGTTGTTGTTGCGGCAGTGTAGTCTCTCAATTTCGGGGAAGTAAAAGTCAAGGGAAGTAATCCAGTTTAGCAGTACAGAAAGCAGAAACTGCCATGATTAATTTTTCGGGAAATTTCCTGGGAAAACCACTGTTCTATTTATTGATCACTCGGAAGTAGTAGAGAAAGGGGAGTTTCGGAGGTGCAATTGAGTGCGTTTTGAGGAGATAAGGGCCTTTTTCCATCTGGCTGCCTGGCAGAGTTACCTGTGTGTGTGGTGGTGTCGGTGATGTGGCGTTTGTGGTGGTGTGTGTAGTGGTGGTAGCGATGTGGTGGTGGTGATAGTTGTGGTGGTGGTGTTGGTGGTATGGTGTGTGTGTTTGTGGTGGTCTGTGTGGTGGTGGTAGTGGTGTGTGGTGGTGGTGGTAGTGGTGGTGGAGTGTGGGCTGATGTGTGTTTGTGGTGGTGGTGGTGGTGGATGTGTGTTTGCGTGGTGATGGTGATCGTGTGCTGATGGTTGTGGTGTTTGTACATATAGGGATTAACTCGTGTCTCTCATCAGTTCATATTTATTAGTCGACTAATCAACATGTCGTGTACGTGTACGTTATGTCAGAGAACCTTCTCTCGTCGCAATAGTATGCTCAGACACATTCAATGCAAACACAACCAAGAGACATCACTGAGTCCACCTGAAATAGGTCCATCAAGTGGAGTAGAGCATCACTATGCCATGACGATCAGCGGCCCTTCGGGATGTGGCAAGACGTCCTGGGTGATGAAATTCTTAGAGGAACGGTTACCCAACTATACCCGTATAGTTTGGTGCGGCAGCCAGTGGCAGCCTGCCTACGAAACTAAAAGATTACAGAATGTGAGCTTCGTCACATGGATTCCTCGCGATATCGATTAAGCGTATTTCTTCGACTCCGAGCAGACCAACGTGGTAGTGCTAGATGATCTGATGAGTGCGGCCAAGGGCAATTCACACGTTGCCAACTTGTTTACCAAAGGATCCCATCATCAGAATCAGTCCGTCATCTATTTGACCCAGAATCTCTTTCCTGAAGGGAAGGCGTCCAGAGATATTGTCTTGAGCGTCCAATACATTGTGTTGTTTTCCAATCCCATCGACAGAGCACAAATCCGCGTGTTTGGTAGTCGAATTTATCACCAGAACATCGACCATTTCATGCAGGCGTTTCAATGCGCGACAAGTGATCCGTACGGCTACCTGTTCATAGGATTGAAAGGTCATACCGTCGAAGATCGCCGGTTGACGACCCACTTCTTATCCTGCGAGGGATCACCACAACGGCATAAGCCCTACACCATCCACCGAGTCCACCTGGCAGCACCCGTCCAGCAGCTGCAACCTGCCTCCATACAGCGGGTCTCCTTCATACCATCAGTCCAGGAATATCACCCAACCCTAAAGGACCAACACAAACCCGTACAAGGGAATGAACACAATGTGAACTCGAGGCTATGGAAGGATTTGTTCAAAGAAAGTATGGATTACAACACATATAAGGGAAGAGACGGGCGAGACGTTGGAGGCCACAGAAAACAAATTTCACCACAAAGGGTATTCGAAAGAGGAAGCCGCAATTTTAGCCCATAACACATTGGTACTCAGATTACGACGGGCTTTACATCTGCAGTATGTCGACCTCGTGTCTAATATGAAATTGCTGGACAAGGACCCGGTTCATATGGAAATCGAAATAACAGCGTTGAAGTTGAAACCTCAGGCATGAGCTGGACAGCAGCGTATGTCCGAGCGATGGCGCAAAAGAAAAATTTGTTTGAACGCATCATTAAGATCAAAGCATCCCACTATAAATAACCCACACCACATCATTTTTCTTGTAGAAATATACAAACTTCTGAGCTGTACTACACGTAAACATATGGAGTACATCTCAGAAGTTTGTCTATTCCTATAATCAACGTACCCACGTATGACTCTAAAACAGTATATAATTTTCCTTATTTCACCATGAGCACTACAGAGTCCACCTTGCTTGATGTGAACTCCAATGCACCTCCGAAACTTCCCCTTCTCTACTACGCACGAGTGATCTTTTAATTCAGGCGATCCCCGTCGTATTTGAAGTCTCGTTGACATGGGACTATTTTTTATCCCCGGAGGCGTCACCCTGGCAGTGAATATGCACCAAGTGAAATAAGAAGTTGACACCACTCGACATAAGAAATTTGCATACGACCTTTGTGCCGTCACACAAGCAGCACGTAGACAAAACCGATTCACGGAGAATGACGTGTGATAAATATCGCACACGCTCGTTGGCCCTCGTTGACTCTCGTATTAATAGCCAGGTTTCGTAATCTGTTCCAAGTAAAGAGCAAATTGAGGTTTCAAATTGACCTTTTACTTCTTAGTGCAACATCCGGGTCCTCTCTGACGTCACTTCCGCTTCTGGTCACGTGAGCGTAAATGCCCTTTGACCCCTGCGCACCATTGTTATCCGGCATTGTGCGCATGCACAGGGGCCAAAGGGTACTTTCGGTCACATGATTCTATTGATTGGGCTATCAATGAAGTATGAATGAAGTATCAATGAGCTACCATTTCTCCTTAATGTCCGCCCTGTTGGCTACATAACATACAGATCTGTAACAAGAAAGTCGAAAGGAGAACATGGTATCCTCTTAGTTTCACAGGTCGTAGAGCCAGGTCGTTAGTGCTATCTCGGCTGGACAATTCCACGTCTACCCAGGCCTCCTCACTTAAATATTTTCTTACGCCTTGCGCTAGGAGGTTGACACTTATGTGTGGGTGATAAAAGTTTACCAGAATGAAAACCCGAGATGTTGAAGTCGCCCGACATTGAAAGAATTGATTTAACTTTGAACCGTAACGTTCATTACACGGCATGGAGAGCAAGTTATTGTATGCAAACAAAATTATAACTTGCCCCCAGGTGGCGCCACCTATAGGCGGACCAGTGTAAAAAACTACCCCAAGCGAGATCCTGAGGCAAGTTACCCACATACCAAATTTGGGAAGAATCCGTTCAGGTTTTTAAAAGTAAACAAAATTTTAACTTGACCCCCAGGCGGCACCACCCATAAGCTGACCGGAGTGAAAAACAATCTGAAGTGAGATCTTGAGACGAGGTGCCCACATACCAAATTTGAAAAGAATCCGTTCAGTTTTTCAGAAGTTATTCCCCAGAAACGAAGTCAAACAGACGCAAAATTTTAACTTGACCCCCAGGTGGCGCTACCTATAGGCGGATTGGCGTGAAAGGCAATCCCAAGCGAGATCTTGAGGCGAGGTACCCACATACCAAATTTGAAAAGATTAAGTTCAGTTTTTCAAAAGATGTCCGGAAACAAAACTTTTACTTTCGTTTTCAAACTGTACTTATCGCTAATTACTGACACTTATCGATACATATTATCTTGCGTAATTATTCCCTATTCAATGCTCATTGTATGTCACCGTAACTTCGATGGGTTTAATTGGCGTAAGCATTGATATTAATTAAAAAGTCACCCCGTTTGGGTCTATCCAGGCTACGGCGAACAGCACGAGCATGCTACGCACTTTCGTGATGCTGTTCACCGTAGCCTGTATAGATGCATATGGTGTGACTTTTTCAAATAATATCAGTACTTACGCGAATTAAATTCATCGAAGTTTGGGTGACATACAAAGAGCATTGAACAAGAAATAATTTCGCATGATAATCTGTACGGATTAGTGTCAGGTATTAGCGAACAACTTTAAAACGAAACTTCGCTCGAAAACAGCATTGCTCTCAATGTTCGTATGATATCTGTGAGTGCAATGCGTTCTGCTACGTAACCGAACGATTAAAATGACGACTGAAATCGTCAATGACGAATGACGATTTCCCATGAATGAATATCCATTAATATTGCCCATAACCTCAAAAGACATGTGAAAGAAATAGAAATTGCTATCACCGCCGCGCCTGTATTGCGAAAATAGCCCCACCGGCTGACCACCGTTTCACGGGCTGGAGACGGTCGGATGTAGGGGTGCCCCCAGGTGGCGCCACCTATAGGCGGATTGGCGTGCAAAACAATCCCAAGCGAGATCTTGAGGTGAGGTATGTTTAGTTTTTAAGAAGTCATTGTCCGGAAACGGATATTGTCGGACGGGCGCACGAATACATGCCCCCACGCACGGACGGACGGACCCCAATACTGTAGTCCCCTTGTAGCCCTCCGGGTGTCGGGGGACAAAAAACATCCAACATCGTCTCGCTGATATCGTCATCGTGACGTCATATTAAAAAATGAATATTTTCTGGTCGATTTGTAAGTCAGATTTTCAAATTGTTTAGTTCTGCTATATCCTGCGGTAAAATCTATAATAAAATAGAAAATAGTTATCTGATAATAATTTTGGGCACTTTTATGAGTAAAAGTCAAGAATTTTGAAGAAAAAGACGGAAACGGAACTTTTCTGTCACACCCTCATGGCAGTCATGTTGAATTTTCCCATGATCCTCTGCTCATACGGTTATGCAAATTAGTTCAAAATGACGCCAACAATATTTGTTATGATGTCACAGTGTTATATAGGTCTTGATTTGTGTCGTATCTGAAATAGTGTAGAAGGTTTGGTCGGTAATCTTGCTCCCCATCAAGGCCTGGTACGGTTAATGAGACTGTTTGACCCAAAATCATATTAATCAATATTTAATTGTAACGTAATTTCAGCATTGTGTGTGTCTTTATCTTCACTTTGATACTTCACTTGTCAGGTTTATATAGTGTTCCAATGTTGGCCTAATTATGAGATATTAGGTTGAAAGCAGGATGATCTACACAGAACAAAAACCCATTGTTGCCACGGTGGCACTCGACGGATTATGAATGTACACATGACCAGCTATAATTTGGAACAAAAAGTCGCATTTGTACGCAACAGTTGCTGTTGTTGACTACCTGACAAAAAAACATATACGATTTGGGGCCGTTGATGGGATTTTAATTCATTAAGAGTGGCCGACTATTGAATCATTTTGAGTCCAATTACCATATTCTAATATAGGTGTAGAGGCAGGGAGGTGTAGAGGCAGGGAAAGGCAAAAGAGATTGAAATAGCAACTGTGACGTGTTCCACTAGCCATCATGCCGTCTTCTCATTTCCCGTTTGCTCGAACAAATACGTAGAAGCGTTCCGAACGGTTCACACATGTACTTGGTTGAGAGTTTTTTTTTTCCACCGATACTTTTTATCAGATCGCTGAATCTAGCGGATGCTGATATATACTCTGACGAGTCGGTCCTTCTAGAAGCAGAATCTGAAGATCTACGAAGCAATCTGATAAATTACACACCAAAGTATAAGTGAAAATGATGAAGAACCTTCTTGACGTGATATACGACACATACATCCTCCACGTTCCTGCTGAGTTAAGATAAACCTCAAAATAAATACCAAGGATTTTTTCTCGTATGCCTTTCTCTGGTTTGAAGCATTACATCGACACCTGTTATATCTCCCCAGCTTTTCTAATTTAAGAAAGATTGGCCTGTGGCTTGCGAAATGATCAGGCTCTCGAGAAAATTGTCTGTCAATATTAATGGATGTAAACGACATGAACAGATATGGAAACTGACATACCCCGAATTTCTTATTACATATTTGTTATTCAATAAGGATGAATACTCTCGTGGATAATTCGTTTTACATATCCAGTTGATCTACATTTGTATTCACCTGTATGTACTATACATATCTGTTTCTCAAGAGGTACGTACGACTCACAGGTGTTTGGGGCTGTCCACTTATGAATTATGATATGATCATAATCTACTACTACTCTTAGACTAAATAATCATATCTGAATGAATAACTGATTCCCCTCAAGCTCATGTGGTAAGATGTATGGAGTGATAGTGTACTTTTGTATGAAACTATCAGAGGAAAGGAGATGTTTGAATAAGCCAGGAAATCTTCCTCTTCGGTTAACCCTAAGTAGTAGAGAAAGCGTAAATCTATTATAGTATAATTTTGAGGTACAGGTTAATGTATAGGCGAAAAAAAAATGTGACCGTGGGTAATGTGACCGTGGGTAATGTGACCGTGGGTAATGTTACAAGTACAGGCAAAACAATTGTGGCGGTAATGTTAAAGGCATAGGGGTCAAGAATTTTGAAGAAAACGATGAAAACTCAACTTTTCTGTCACACCCTCATGGCAATCATGTTGAATTTTCCCATGATCCTCTGCTCAGACGGTTATGCAGATTACAATATTATAAATTACCGTTATTTCAAAGTAAATGTAGGTAGGAGTTTACAGTAGATTTAATCGTAAACACAATAATCTGTGAATCGAACTCTGATATTTCAGTTGACTTGAAATGGGTAAACTGCACACAAACGTAACATAAAATTCCTGGTTTCTCTGCAAGGAAGTTGATATCTTTGCACATGAAAAGCCAAGTTGCAGGAAACATCCGACAACTGCGTTGAAAGATGCAACATTCGGACCACTTTCATAACACGCACTGGAAGGGACGCGGCGGCTAGCGTTAACTGTCGGACTATAATACGTTTTGGTTTTGGTTCTGGTTTTATCTGACTTGGAGGTGTGCCCAACTTATAAACCGTATATTCCTGTAATAATGTCATAGATTCCTTCGTGATTATTTTCGAAACTTGTGGTCACCGCATTTGCAAACACGAAGAGCTGAAAAACGCGACCGAGCCTTTCAGTGACTTACGTTTCCGCGAAAACGATAATTGTAGACAACGGTGCCACATAATTATACAGTTTAAAGAATGTTAAAAAAAACCCAGTAATTGTAACTTAGTCCAACCTAATTTACAGCTGAATGCCTGTCAATAAACGGTAAGTATAAAATACGGTGCAACATTTTACAGCTTAAAGCCTGTTAAAAAGCGCTAATTGTAAAATAAGGTGAAACGTAATTTAACAGTTGAATGTACTGGAACCTTTTCTGCCAGTACATTTAACTGTGACTTTAGGGTGTACGAAGGAATCTGATAAATTACACATCAAAGTATAACTGAAAATGATGAAAAACCTTCTTGACGTGATATACGACACATACATCCTTAGTTAAGATAAACCTCAAAATAAATGCCAAGGATTTTTCTCGCATACCTTTCTCTGGTTTGAAGCATTACATCGACACCTGTTTTATCTCCCCAGCTTTTTTTAAGTTAACAAAGCCTCTTGCTTTCTCTGTCTCACCCTGTACAAGACGATGGGAGGGGTCTCGTGGCCATGGGATAATTTTCGTTGAAAATTTGTGATGACGCATGCGTAGTCTATAGGCAGATCGGGGCGGTGGCCGGTTTGGGGTCGAGGAGGACCACTATTGGTCCGATTGGTCGTGGGAGGTGTCATGGTGAAGCACCCGTGGGGAGCGTCCGACTGGACAGGTGTGGCGTGGAAGGAAGGCTATGGCGCACATGCGCAGTCGAGTAGTATCGAAAGTGGGCAATATGAAAATGCACAAGGGCGTATTTGAGAGACTGAGGGGCTATATCGCATCCAAATAGGGCGTTAAGGGTCTCATATTGAAGCTCGCGAGGTGTAGATCACGACATGGGGGATGTTAATGCCATCAGTGACGTCACCAGTAGGAGTAATAGCGAAAGCGGGCATTTTGGGGGTGCGTGGGGGGGTGTTTGACTGATTGAGGGACCATTCTTGGTCCAAATGGGTTGTGTCAGGTGGCATAGTGAAGCACTCGTGGAGGAGCGTCAGACAGCACTGGTGGGTCGTGGAAGTATGGCGCGCTTGCGCAGGCAGGGAATTGTGGGAAATGGACATGCGACTGCATATATTGGGGACGATATGAACCACTGTGGTCCGAATGGGCCGTGGGAGATGTCATAGTGAAGCACTGAGTATGGCGTGGAAGAAGGAGCTATGGCGCGCATGCTCAGTAGAAAAAGTGCGTTGGAATGGATGACTTGGGGTCGAGGTGGACCACTATTGGCCCGACTTGGCCGACGGAGGTGTCATAGTCATAGAACTTGTGGAGGAGCATCCCACTGGATGAGTGTGGCGTGGAACTGACGTCATTCTGCGCATGCGCAATAGTGAAAAGGGCATTGGAATGGACATTTTGGTGTAAAGATGGTCCAATATTGGTCTGATTGGGCCGTGGGAAGAATCTTGCTGAAGCACTCGTGGAGTAGAGTCAGACTGAGAGTGATATGCGACTGACTACGGGGGAAATAGTAGGGAAAGGGGAGATTCGGAAGTGCAAACGAGCGCGTTTGAGGAGAGATATTACCTCAGCGTATTTGTCTGGATGTATGTGGAGGAGGAGGAGGAGGAGGAGGAGGAGGAGGAGGAGGAATGGGTTTAGTGAGTGAGTGAGTCATATAAAATCGTTTGTGAACCATTGGCCTCAGGCTGTATCCAAACATGAGTGGTGTCCTATTGAAGCTGTTATCGGGTAGAGCCAGAATGGTGGTGATACGCGTGCGCATGCGCAATGAGGAGTAGCAGAGAGAGGGGAGTTGCGGAGGTGATGACTATGCCCAAAGCACTTCAAGGTTATATGCATAGGCATACTTGCAGCGAGAGAAGGGGAATCCTACGCAACGCCTTAACGCCTATGTTAACGCCTTAACGTTTAATCTTAAAGCCTTATCACCCTAGCATGCCGCCCTGACACCATGATGCAGATAGATGAGAGAAACAAAGATCAACTCGTTCACAAGTTTTAATATAGTTTATTCTCCCCAATATTTTATCATACCCAAGCTGGAGAGCCGCGTTGGATATGTTCACAATTCAAGTATGCTTTTGTCCAATCAGAAGCCGCCATTTGGCGCTGCATCTGTCATATATTCGTTCTTGCCCGTTAGATGTATTCTCGGTGGGTGATAGTCCCACATCCTCTTCCAAGTGACGCTTGGTTTTCATGATGGACCTGTGCGTGGGGTCGCCTTTCATTTCAAACGGTAGCAGGCTATACCGTTCATAGATCGCCATGGCTGTTTTTCTGATGCAGGGGCCCATTTTGATGTACACCTGTTGTAGGTTATCCTGTCCGGCGTCTTCGATCGACGCAGCGTGAGTATTAATAGCTTGATACACAATACGATCTCAGAAGATAGCTTCTTCCTCACCTCCCTGGGATGTAGGCTGACTATCTGAGGTTAAGCTCTCTGTATCAGTAGATAGTCTCTCAGCAGTCTCTGTTTCAGTATCAGTCGGTGGACTCCAGAATCAGCTGGCATATTTTCAGCATGCGCCTCAGTGGACTCCTCGGTGTCTTCAATCCCATGTATATTCTCTGGTGTCGCATCATATCGTAATGTTTGGTGAACGTGCGTTTGCACCCAGAGCATGTATAGCCCATGTTGACAGTTGAACGTCGACTGTGCACGTTTTTATATGGTGTTCTATTTGTGCCAATTTGATCTCGCGCGTCGACTTGCAAAAGTCGACGCATGACGCGAGACGCGAAAAGTCGACGTCGTGTTTTGAAACGCGACGTCGCCCTTTCCGTCGCGCGTCGACTTTTACAATGTTAAAGACATAGGCCAAAAGTCGACGTCGTGTTTCAAAAGTCGACGTCGACTTTTGGATCTCCTAGACGGCGACGCGCGACGGAGAGGGCGACGTCGCCTTTCAAAACGCGACGTCGACTTTTCGCGTCGCGCGTCGTGCGTCGCCTTTTTGAAGAATCAAAACTCGACGCGCGACGCGCGACGGAAAAAGTCGACGTCGCGTTTTAAAAGGCGACGTCGCCCTCTCCGTCGCGCGTCGCGTCTTTTATAATGTTAAAGAGATAGGCCAAAACTCGACGTCGTGTTTCAAAAGTCGACGTCGACTTTTGCCCTATCTCCTAACATTGTAAAAGTCGACGCGCGACGCGCGACGGAGAGGGCGACGTCGCCTTTCAAAACGCGACGTCGACTTTTTCCGTCGCGCGTCGAGTTTTGATTCTTCAAGAAGGCGACGCACGACGCGCGACGCGAAAAGTCGACGTCGCGTTCTGAAAGGCGACGTCGCCCTCTCCGTCGCGCGTCGCGCGTCGACTTTTACAATGCTAAGAGATAGGCCAAAAGGCGACGTCGACTTTTGAAACACGACGTCGAGTTTTGGCCTATCTCTTTAACATTGTAAAAGTCGACGCGCGACGCGCGACGGAAAGGGCGACGTCGCGTTTCAAAACACGACGTCGACTTTTCGCGTCGCGTGTCGTGCGTCGACTTTTGCAAGTCGACGCGCGAGATCAAATTGGCACAAATAGAACACCATATTTTTAGGATACGCGTGCTTTTATGGACTGTAACGCCCGCCAACGCCCAGCTTAACGCTTCAACACCCAGGTGAAATAGCTCAGAAGCTGATTGTTCAAAATATTCCATGGAATTGACACTAATACATCGAAATGCAGTGACGCCCGTCAGCGTCCGTCGTTACGCCTTAACGCCCGTTGTTACGCCTTAAAATACAGCAGAGAAAAAATCCCAGGAACAATGAAAACAAGATTTACAAAGAAAGTTAGGGGAGTTAGGGACAGAAATAAGTGAGCGTTCAGGAGACATATTTCCTCAATTTAGAAAAGAGCGAGATCGTCAGCGAAATGTATAGACTGAAATATGATGATGGTAGTATAATTTGCAATAGAAGCGAGGTTATGGAGATGCAATGTCAGTATTATGAAAATTTATATAAAAAGATACCGATTTTTGTAAAAACAAACTCGTGTTCAGGGAATTTCCTGACCTCTGTTTTTCCAACGTGTATATTATATTTTTAGCTACAGCTGTAACTATTTGTGACAAACTTTTTTAGTACCGTAATATCCCGAATGATATTTTTATATCTCAGTTTCGTTGGGGAATGTAAAATCCTTGAGCACAGTTTGTTTTACCATCGATGATGGTTGTAAATAGGTTTTGGTATGTATCCTCACTCACTGCTCATGTTAAAGGTCTTATTGACTAGCGTAACGGTCCCAATGAACTATCATGGCAATTCATGCAGCTATATGAAACGCGAAACCGCGAAAATGCGAAAATGCGCGAACGCGAAAACGCGAAAATGCGAAAACACGAAAGTTCGAAAACGCGAACTGAATGCGAAAACCCGACGCGAAAACGCGAAAATGTGAGATGGCCGCATCCGGCTTCCATAATGAGATGATGCTTATGCTTGGGATTTCGTTTCGCTCACATGTGTTCACAGCTGGCGCCACCTCGTGGAAAAATTTTAATTTGGTTTCCGGGCAATAACTTGAAGACGCCTTCAGATTCTTCTCAAATTTGGTTTGCAGATAATATGCCAAGAGATGTCGTTTGGGGTTGCATCTCGCCCATTGGTAGCGCCACCCGGAGACAAAATCTAAATTTCGGGGGTTATCGTGTAAGCATGCATACAACACATATAACAAAGAATCCCCACTACTCACACACTAGTTAATACCTCATGAGTCAAACAGTAACTCTCATTTATATGTATGGCAAGCACGGTGGCGTAGGAGGACGATTAGCCCTGATGAAGGGGGAGAGAGAGGAGGAAAATCTTTAAATACCATCATATTAATACACGCCAAATGGCGCGTCACTCTAGGAGGGCCCGGGGGGGGGGGGGGCATGCCCCCTTCCCCGAAAAAATGTTTAATTCTAGAGTCCCTTTGCCGTGATCTGGAACATTTTCACAGGTTTCTTTTAGGTGCTTAGGGGAGCGTGGGGACACATGGGACAGGGGATCGAGACTTGGGACACCCTTTTTTAGTATCCTTGTGGAAGCCAATGGAGACCGAGCTTACATGTGCTGTTTGGTTATCATACCGCCTCCCACATTTAGCATTCTGGTGTTTCGTGGAATCATTGAAGTGAGTAAATCTTTCTTTTTATGAGGTAAAATACTACATGGACAGTTGAGCAAAAAATCGCCATTTTGCTAAGTTGGGGCCCATGGGGAGAGTTGGAACACGGTGTCCCCTTGAGTGTCCCATCTCTCCCTGCACTTTCGAAGAATATTGCGATATGTATGGTATTACTTGCGGTCGGCAAAGTGATAATTTTTTAGCAAGTTCACATTTCCATGTTAAGCCATTATTTTTTTTTTCAAATAAAAAAGTTAGTTTGATTGCATTTAAGTCTTTACATCGGTTGTCCCATATCTCCCAACTCCTTGTCCCATGTCTTCCGGCACTGTCCCAAGTCACCCCCAAAATACGCTGAAATGAAATCGTCTCCACATCATAACACACTCGGTTTGATGTCGTAGACACTGCGGCATTGTATGGGTATTCTTCCCAGGTTGGTGCATGGCACGCATTGATTTGCACAACTGAATACTTTGGACTGAATGTGAAATAGTGTCCCAGGTCTACGGAGCCGTGAAAGGGACATGCGTTTTATTTATATTTTCACCCTCAGGAAAACAGAATGTTTTTCCTTTTTCCCTCAAAATTTTATTTATTTTTTCGACCTTGGAATATAAAAATAATTTTCCTTTTTCTTCGTCAATGAAAAAGATATTTTATTTATATTTATTATATTATTGGACCACTTTTATATTTATAAACACGTCTTGAGATTCATGTTGACAGATATTTTTTGACATATAAATTATTGACGAATAAACAGTATAAATATTGTACCTGGAGATTGAAATAATGATATAATAATAGTATTTACATTATTTTCACGCTTCACAATGCGTAGAAACTTTATTATAGCAGCAATTTAGCTGTTCAGTCGATCTCAAAATCTGGAGCGGTCTTCCCTTACGCATCCTCTGAGACCAACAACGCTCTCAAAACTAGCTCTGTCATTTCGGCGGGGGAACTAGCATACTGGCTGCTTGTTATTTGAAAATTGAAAGTATATTTTTTATTCAAATACATGTAGTAACTTGGGTTTTGTTCGGCTTGACATTAATGGGAATGGCTTTATTTGAGTCAAAGATAAGAGAAAAGTGTAGGAAAATAAAAAAATTATATATATATTCTGTTTGGGTTTTTTTTTTTTTTTTATTGACGTAGAAATCTGTCATCAAATATCGAAAAAGCGTGTAATTTCTGAGAGAAATTGTTTAAAACAAGGGAGCCTACTCTTAGGATCAAAAACATTGAGTTGTCTGCTCTTGTTCTTTCAATCACCATCAATATGTGTCCTGTCATTTTATTGGATAGCTGTTGAGTAATCGCCAATGAAAACGGGTTTTACATCGAAACTTGGACTGCTGCTGTTAGGCGGCCATTTTGAAACAAATGCATGCCAATGCAAGAAATTTCGGTGAAAAATGTAAAAAATATCCAAGGACAGAGTGAACGACATGAACACAAAGTGCTTGCCTAATTTTTCATAATTTGTAAGACATTTTCCAACATACACAATATGACTGATCAACATCTACTGGACATGATCATTATATGCTGCTATCGTCGTATCGATGAACAACAACAACAACATCGTCATTATACTGTCTGTAAATGGTGTTCTCAGACTCTCAGACAACAACATTGACAATTGTCAGCTAATTATTTTAATTGTTTGTGCTGTCGTATCAAAATAATGTTGTTAATTACTGTCTGTCTGACATTACAAGAGAATGGGATATCGGAGCCAATTTATCTCGAAGCCATGAAAGAATCGAAATAGCCTTGGTGAACCACTGAACGAAAACTTTTGAGTGATT
>JAVTVY010052055.1:0-25346 GCA_036873755.1 Hanleya hanleyi | reverse complement strand
TCGAGTGTCAAAGCGGGGTTAGGACTTAGGGTTAGGTATGCTTCATAACTATCAGGTTAGGGAGAAATGTACATGGAGTCGAGTGTCAGAGGGGTGTTAGGGAGGAATGTATGTGAAGTGTCAAAGCGGTTTTAGGGAGGAATGTATGTGAAGTCGACTGTCAAAGCGGTGTTAGGGAGGAATGTATGTGAAATCGAGTGTCAAAGAGGTGTTAGGGAGGAATATATGTCAGGTCGAGTGTCAAAGCGGGATTAGGACTTATGGTTAGGTATGCTTCATAACTATCAGGTTTAGGATCAATTCAGCTATAGAAGTCATATAATTTCCCTACCCAAGCGTAACTAGGGTAATGTCGAAGCTGGGTGTTCGGTATGTGTGTGCTTGAAGTGTCAAAGCACTGTTAGGAAGGAATATATCTGAAGTGCAGTGTCAAAGTGGTGTTAGCGAAATTTGTATGTGGAGTCGAATGTCAAAGCGGTTTTAGGGAGGAATGTATGTGAAGTTGAAGGTGAAAGCGCTGTTAGGGAGAAATGTACATGGGATCGAGTGTCAACGCGGTGTTACGGAGGATTGTAGTGAAGTCAAGTGTCAACCAGTGTTAGGGAGGGATGTATGTGAAGTCGAGTGTCAAAGCGTGTTAGAGAAGAATGTATGTGAATTCGAGTGTCAAAGCGGTGTTAGGAAGGAATGTATGTGAAGTCGAATGTCAAAGCGGTGTTAGGGAGGAATGTATGTGAAGTCGAGTGTCAAAGCGGTGTTAGGCAGGAATGTATGTGAAGTCGAGTGTCAAAGCGGTGTTAGGGAGGAATGTATGTGAAGCCGAATGTCAAAGCGGTGTTAGGGCGGAATGTATGTGAAGTCGACTGTCAAAGCGGTGTTAGAGAGGAATGTACGTGAAGTCAAGTGTCAAAGCGGTGTTAGGGAGGAATTGTTTCAAACTGTCGCATCAATCTGCCGTCCAAGAAAAACAGTTTCAAACTGTCGCAGCAATCTGTCATTGTCAAAGTGTCGCTGCAATCTGTCGCTCAGGAAAAATGGTTTCAATGTGTCACTGCAAACTGTCGCACATGAAAAACAGTTTCAAACTGTCACAGCAATCTGTCGTCCGACAGAATATAGCATGTCAATTCACATTTCTTCATTTCCCTATCAACAGTTTTCATTTATAGGAAGTGTTACAAGAAAATCGGTCAGGTTTGAGGGATGTAGAAAGGTGCCAGTGTTCGCATGTCCAATCCATCTCCAAACAGAAGATACCCAGTCAAAGTATCGCTGCAAACTGTCGCTCAGGAAAAACGGTTTTAAACTGTCGCAGCAATGTGTCGTCAGAGAGAACACACATTGTCAAAGTGTCGCTGCAATCTGTCGTTCATGAAAAATGGTTTTAAACTGTTGCAGCAATCTGTCGCTCGGGGGAAAAACAGTTTCAAAGTGTCACAGCAATCTGTCGTCCGAGAGAATATACCGTCTCAAAGTGTCGCTGCAATCTGTCGCTCAGGAAAAATGATTTCAAACTGTCACAGCAAGCTGTCGTCCAAGAAAAACAGTTTCAAACTGTCGCAGCAATCTGTCGTCCAACAGAATATACCTGGTCAAAGTGTCGCTGCAAACTGTCATCCAGCAAAAACAGTTCCAAACTGTCTTAGCTATCTGTCATCCGAGAGAATACACCTTGTCCAAGTGTGTGCGACAGTTTTATCCATCCTACATATTCCAACACTGAGTCGATATTTTGCTACTCTTTCTTGTAATCATATGAGGGGCCCTCGGTGGCCGAGTAAGTAACAACGGAATCGCCCTACAGCAATTTAACACTGAAAAGTACAGATTTCAGGAACATTTCGCGGAACCTACAATGTACCTCTGAACTCTCAATGTACAAACTGACAAATTATCAAATCAATAACCTACACATCAGATTTATTGCTGCATATTCCAACGAACAGTTCATTCAGTGACAAACATATCCTCAACTTCTAAAGTGATACGGTCATCCCTTTAATAATCCAATTACAGCATTTCAGCTATAGAAGTCAGATACTAGGGTAATGTCGAAGCTGAGTGTTCGGCATGAGTGTGCTTGAAGTTGAGTTTTAAAGCAGTGTTAGGAAGGAATATATCTGAAGTGCAGTGTCAAAGCGGTGTTAGGGAGGAATGTACATGGGGTCGAGTGTCAACGTGTGTTAGGGAGGAATGTATGTGAAGTCGAGTGTCAAAGCGGTGACAGGGAGGAATGTATGTGAAGTCGATTGTCAAAGCGGTGTTAGGGAGGAATATATGTGAAGTCGACTGTCAAAGCGGTGTTAGGGAGGAATGTACGTGAAGTCGAATGTCAAAGCGGTGTTGGGAGGAATGTATGTGAAGTCGAGTGTCAAAGCGGTGTTAGGGAGGAATGTATGTGAAGTCGACTGTCAAAGCGGTGTTAGGGAGGAATGTACGTGAAGTCGACTGTCAAAGCGGTGGTAGGGAGGAATGGTTTCAAACTGTCGCATCAATCTGTCATTGTCAAAGTGTCACTGCAATCTGTCGCTCCGGGAAAAATGTTTTCAATGTGTCACTGCAAACTGTCGCACAGGAAAAACAGTTTCAATTCACATTTCCCCATTTCCCTATCAACAGTTTTCATTGATAGGAAGTGTTACAAGAAAATCGGTCAGGTTTGAGGGGTGTAGAAAGGTGCCAGTGTTCGCATGTCCAATCCATCTCCAAACAGAGGATACCCAGTCAAAGTGTCACTGCAAGCTGTCACTCAGGAAAAACAGTTTTAAACTGTCGCAGCAATCTGTCGTTCGACAGAATAAACATTGTCAAAGTGTCGCTGCAATCATTATCTGTCACTCAGGAAAAGTGGTTTTAAACTAGAAGACCGCAAAGCCGCTCTCACTGACAAGGTAGTGTAGAAGACCGCAAAGCCGCTGTCTCTGACAATGTAGTGTTGAAGATAAGAAAGATGACTAGATCATTCTGTATGCAGAGAACTGCTACCTGCTATCAGTTAAAGGATTATGCAGAAGACCGCAAAGCCGCTGTTACTCACAATGTAAGCTAGAAGACCGCAAAGCCGCTGTCACTGACAAGGTAGTGTAGAAGACTGGCGCAAAGCCGCTGTCACTGACAAGGTAGAGTAGAAGACGGCAAAGCCGCTGTCAATGACAAGGTAGCATAGAATGTAGTGTTGAACATAACGAAGAAGACTGCATGATTCCGTATGCAGAGAACCGCAAAGCCGCTATCAATGAAAGGATTATGCAGAAGACCGCAAAGCCGCTGTTACTCACAATGTAATCTAGAAGACCGCAAAGCCGCTGTCACTGACAAGGTAGTGTAGAAGACTGGCGCAAAGCCGCTGTCACTGACAAGGTAGAGTAGAAGACGGCAAAGCCGCTGTCAATGACAAGGTAGCATAGAATGTAGTGTTGAACATAACGAAGAAGACTGCATGATTCCGTATGCAGAGAACCGCAAAGCCGCTATCAATGAAAGGATTATGCAGAAGACCGCAAAGCCGCTGTCACTGACAACGTAGTCTGGAAGACCGCAAAGCCGCTGTCACTGACAAGGTAGTGTAGAAGACCGCAAAGCCGCTGTCACTGACAAGGTAGTGTAGAAGACCGCAAAGCCGCTGTCAATGACAAGGTAGTGTAGAAAAGCGCAAAGCTGCTGTCTCTGACAATGTAGTGTTGAACACAAGAAAGAAGACTGCATGATTCCGTATGCGGAGAACCGCTAAGCCGCTATCAATGACAGGATTATGCAGAAGACCGCAAAGCTGCTGTCACTGACAACGTAGTCTGGAATACCGCAAAGCCGCTGTCACTGACAAGTGTATAGGGGATGTAGAACAATCAAATGAATTCCCAATGAAGTATTCCTTTAACGATGTGGTGTATAATGTTGTCACAGTTTATGTCATTGTAAGCTAGTGGCACAAAACTGTTCTACGAAGCTCATGCATAAAGGATTCAGAAATCATATCTCTACCCTGTTGAACTATGCTTCTTCTCTCGTGCTCACTTACATGAAGTATCGACCGACAGTTCCCACGAAGGATTTGACGCCCATCTATCCGTCTAATAAAATATGTACACCAGCTTGCGTGTGTGACAGAAGTCGGTAATGAACTTCTGATATGTACGCATTGAAGCGATCAGGACCGTAAAAGAGAAACCGGCCATTATCCGATACCTCCTAGTATATCGATACTTCCCAGAAATTAAACCAGGAAATTCCACAGCATAAGGGCAGGAAATCCCCATTAGCCGCCGAGGAAGCGATTGGCCGGCTAAAAGGGGGTTTCAGGGGTACGCATCTTTCAAATGTAGGCTATGAATCTCCCTGATGTGATACGGTGTATCGGCCAATATGTTTAGCTTTATATCGGTTTAAGTGCATATAGTGTTCATTTTCTTTTGTATTCGATGTAAAATATAATGTCCATTTTATAATCTGCCACTTAGTACATGTATACTAGTAAATATAAAACGCCACTGGACATAACACCTATGAATAGATAGCTCGATACTGATGGTTAGATACATAGGTATACATCAACCTTCCATCTCCGTATATATGTTTAGTCCGGCAGATCATGAGACTTACCCATATGGGATCATGGGGTGAATTGAATTGAAACGAATTTGAATTAAAATGAGAAAGACTATTTAACTGGGCTATTGATATGTCACCAATGGTTGCTCGATCGTCGTTATGGCTATACTCTATATCCGCGACATTTCGGTAAGCGACATATCGGCACGCGACATTTCGGCACAAAGTGGAGGGTACGATAATTCGACAGGCGACATTTCAGCAACTTTTTTCACATCTGCAGTTAGCTTCAAAAAGAACTGTTATAAATGAATAAAAATTGTTTTGCTTGTTTTGAGATACATGTAATATATGAAAGATTTTACAGAGATATATTGTAAATGCTTCAGCAAATTTCCGATCAACCATCCTAACAGATATGTACATGTATAAGATCATGCTGAGCGAGGCTAAAATTTTAATTTATCTGTATACGGCCTTCCACACTTGATTCTTTATTTCGGCCGCCCGTATATCAGTTTACCTACCGCCCGTTGTTTTTTTTCATTATTTTCATTTATTTTCATTATTTGCTGTTTTTAATAAAAATGCACTTTCCAAGCGCAATTTCTCGCTTTAAACATTTTGAAATAAGCCAATCTCAGTTTGCTCAGGAATCTCAAAGACACGTCAAAGCTGACTATGGAACTGACAAGATCAACGAAATCAATATGCTCACCTGGAAAGTCCCATCAGGGGAAGTAACTCATCTGTTTAAACATTCCCAAACATGACGGTCGTATGATGTCGGCCCGAATTTATTTCAAATAATGAGTAATGAATAATGAAAAGTAAGACCGCGCCTTATCACTTTTCAAAACTGTCTGAAAGGAAACAAGGAATCAATTACAGGGCTCCCACTGGCCCTATTCCTATTTTCCCCTATATTTTCTGCTCTCCTCTATTCTTCCCTACATTTTCTTAAATTTGACCGATTTTGCCCTATTATTCCTATATTTTCAGGATTTTTCATGCTTTTTCACGCAGCTCTGACCTTGTATTTTGTGATACATATACACGAATAGTTGGCTTATTGAAATCCTCCAAAATAACAATGCGATCGAGTCGGAAGTGTCCAAACTAAATTGTACTGTGTTTCTTCTTCACTACCTTGTCCCAGTGATGAGTACAGGTTGTTTTTGGATAAAAACACTGATCCTATGAGATTGTAATTAACAAGTAATTATTCCTGTTGGTGAATGAAATGCCCTGTTTTATAGATTTTGCCATATATTTTGGTCATTATATCCCTATATTTGCTCTATATTTTGGCCATTATGTCCCTATATTTTGGCTATGGGTCAGTGGGAGCCCTGCAATTATCATTAACCTAATCTGTAACGAATATATAATCATACTTATCTGAGCTGTAAAACATGTTCGTTACATAGGTCTAAAATATAACATGTAATATGCATATATGCATTTGTCTTTTCTGATGCTTTGACCGACTTGGTCAATTTTGACTGAATTTCACATCCGGAAAACCACTATAAAATATTACATCTTGGTAGCCCAATGGTCTGTGAAAATCTATATTTTAATCACATCTTGTTCAGTGAAATATCTAACGAAATGTCGCATGCTAAATCGTCTAAATTTGCGAAAGATTTCTTCTCTATGACCACATGTATGCGTTATAGGCAAGTTTGCTGCTGCTTGGCAAATTGACACAATCAGACCTCAAGGATTTTGGCTGTATAGTCCATGACGTGTGTCCAGTATAAGTTAAGGCAAGCAGCCGGAAATGATCGGACAGATTTGTGCCAGTGACCCAGCAGGAATACATCAATCTCACCGACTTTCGACAGGCTACTGGTTCAAGACTATATACATTTGTGATACAATGTTTGTGCTCTTAGGAATAGTCATTCTTGAGATATGGTGGTAACAACCAATTCATGATAAATTGACACAGTTTGACCTGGTGACCTGGGGAAATATGGGTCAATCTATCTGATTTCCAATAAGCTCCTGCTCTGTAACCATATGTATGTGTGATGTAAGTTTGGTATTCCTAGGCATAGTGATTCTTGAGATACAGACGTACATGATGACGACAATACCCCAAGGCTAAATTCGGCCGAGGAGTATTAAAAATATTAAACTAATCATGCAACGATACGGGAAAAGATGCCGATGTACTGTCAAGAAGTCAGATAACATCTGAAAGCATGAAACTATAAATGAAGGTATGACACTAAAGCTGCCATAAAAGTACAATCAAATAGCAAATCTTGATGAAAGGATGTTTACACTGGCGCCATATATCTGTAAATACTGATAGGATCGTCCAGCAATTCAACTAGTACCCTGATTATAAATAGTAAATCTTTTCTAGAGAACGATGTTTTGCACGATGAGAGATGAATCTGTTAAACTGTTTAACTATTAAAGCTCAGACCGACCTGAATAAACAGACAGAAAGTGAAAGTAAAAGACGGGGAATTCCGCTATTCAGTATAACCTACATTTAGTAATGAGTCCACTGTTTTCTTTCGTATTGACACCGGTTCCCGGAAAAAATGTAACTACGAATAACAGTATTTCGTGGAAATGCATTTTCCTGAAGATTTATTCCATGCACTGTTGGAATTTTACCTTTTAACAATGTTAACAATTGTAGTGATTGTTAACCCTGAGCCTCCTAAGCGTTCTGGGTCTCGATATGAGCATATCGTCCTCTTCCTGATTCTCTAAATCGGCTGGCCAACCCGCTATAATTTGCTTTAAAAATTCCCGATGGCACTTTTTGCTAGAAGCGGGCATCCATACCAGATGTAGGCACAGTGGCACAATTACCTAGGGGTGGAAGCCCAGCTCAAATTTGCGTGTGTTTTTTTGTTTTTCTCTTTTTTTTTCACAAACTGGCCATTTTTTTCATTCAAGGCTCTAATCGAATCTGGAAGAGACTCTGACACGTGCAGTATAACATGTTAATCACTTCAATTTCCACAGAACAGTTTAGTCTAGGGGGCTGAAACGTTCCACAATACATCTTGGGTTCAAGCTCTAACGGAGAGTGTAAAACAATTCAAGATGGTCGTCTTGATGACGTCATAGCGACGTCATATTCTGAAAAATCCCTTCCTGTTCGATTTTTAAGTCAGATTTTTCAAAATTTCTATTTGTGTAATTTTCTCCTCAAAAATCTGGAAATAATTATCTTGTGTGAAGTAAAATAATTTTGGACACCACTCGCAAAAGGTGGCAATTTCTAAGAAGAATGACAAAATGCCAAGTTTTGTGCAATCTGCAATCTGATTAAAACTCAGAATTGATAACCGCTCCTCTATCGGACATGTCGCTAATTAAGATCTGGGACAGTCTGTATCTTAAATCCGTCGCGCATGTCAGACTGGTGACCAATCACAGTCCAACTTCAACGGGCAAATAGGTGCCTATCCAAGCAAATAATAATCTTCGGTGATTGCTCATGGAGAGCAAGAACTTCGTCAGCCGCCTGGGTTGGATTTCTCTGTGCCTCGTTCACAACAGAAATAATCGGATAGGCACCTATTCGCCCGTTGAAGTTGGACTGTGATTGGTCACCAGTCTGACATGCGCGACAGATTTAAGATACAGACTATCCCAGATCTTAATTAGTGACATGTCCGACAGAGGAGCGGTTATTAAGTCCGAGTTTTAATCAGACTGAGTTTTTTGTTACGACATATGATGTTCCGCTCGAAAGGTAATGCAAATAAGCTGATAATGGACCAGCTATATGATAAGCTATGCAGTCGTGAATTTTCAGCTGTCAAACTTGTGTCGTTCCAGAGATAGTGGACGGCCGGCCAAGGACATGAAAAGCACTTCTAAAAGTTTCGATGGCATTTTTTTTGTTACAAATGGGTACTCATGCTAAATATGTTCCTTGTGCGGTAGGGATCAAGGTAGGAGGGGAAACCACCCTGATGGGTATTTAGGGTCATTTTGGGGTCAAATGAGTTCCAAAATCGGTAAAAATGGGTTGTAAATTACGTCATTTTCAAAAGGGCATTTTTTGAACGATTTTTCTGTCAGATTTTATTTAATTTTTGTATTTTTGTGTTTTCTTCTCAAAAATTGCCTGATAAACTAGTAAATAATAATCCGATGTGAAAAATTAGCTTTTGCCCACTTTTCCTAGTAGAAAAGCAGTAATTTTGAAGAAAAACGACGAAAACGTAACTTGCGTGGTACACCACATTGTGAATTTATCCATGATCCTCTGCTTGGGGGTTATGCAAACAGGTTCAAAATGACCCCAATATGATACACTAAAAAGTCGAGGAGTGTCAGCTCTCAAATATTTGTCGTTCCGAAGATAGAAAAAACAACAAAACATATAACAAATATATCTCAATTAAAAGCAACATAGGCCTATAAGGGCGATGAGAAAAGATGCCGACGTACTGACAACAAGACAAATGACATCTGAAAGCATGAAACTAAATGAAGGTATAACACTATAAATGCCATAAAAGTATAATCATATAGCAAACCTTGACGAAAGGATGTTTACACCGGCTCCATATATAACTGTAAATACTGATAGGATCGTCCAGCAATTCAACTATAACCCTGATTATAAATCGTAAAACTTTTCTAGAGAACCACAGATTTACACGATGAGAGATGGAACTGTTAAACAGGGTATTCAACTATTAAAGATCAGAGCGACTTCAATAGAAAGTTAAAGTAGAAGACGGGGAATTCCGCTATTCAGTAACCTACATTTAGTAATGAGTCCACTTTTTTCTTTCGTATTGATACCGGTTCCCGGAAAACATGTAACTACGAACTAGGGCTGGAAATCCCCGTTAGCCGGCGAGAAAGCGATTGCCCGGCCAAACGCGGGGTTCGAGAACACACATATCTCTCAGATGAAGGCTATGAATCTCCCTAGTGTTTTATGGTGTATCGACCAATATGTTTAACTTCATATCAGTTTAAGTGCATGTAGTGTTCATTTTTCTTCGTATACGATGTGAAATATAATATCCATGTTATCATCTGCCACTTAGTACATGTATATTAGTAAATATAAAACGCCACTATTATGAACATGGCAGTGTGACTAACATCACAGGACCTACGAAGTAGGGTAGGCATTAGGACTCCGACGCGTACTGAACTCTTGCAAATCCCCCCCCTCCCCGACCCCAGGTGAAATCCTGCCTATATTAAGAGAAGTCAGAATCACCAGTGATTTTCACCAAAATCACCAAAAAGTTTCATCGAAAGTAGGTCAGCTCAGAACTTGCTGGTAACAGTCCCCAAATGCACCTTTAGGCCAAAAATCAAGGTTCTAATTTCAACGGTTCTCGTTATTTTGCTGACAAAAAGGATTCAGATAGACTGACTGACTCATTACTGGGCAATTTGCAAATGAGAGCCTTACTTCGTAGGAATAGATAGCACGATACTGATAGATGGTTAAATATACAGGTATACGTTAATATTAATCTCTGTTTATCTGTTTAGTCCAGAAGATCGTGAGACTGGGGTCATGGAGTGAATTTGAATAAAAGGGTATTTAACTAGGCTATTGATATGTCACCAATGGTTGCTCGATCAACACATGGATATTTATGATATAATATGAACCAAAACTTATGGCTATACTCTATTCGCGACATTTCGGTAAGCGACATCTCGACAGGCGACATTTCGGCACAATGTGGAGAGTACGACATTTCAGGAACTTTTTTTTCACATATGCAGTTAGCTTGGAAAGAACCGTTATAATTGGGCAAAAACTGTATTTCTTGTTTTAAGATTGATGTACAGAGATATATTGTAACTGTTGCTTAGCAAATTACCCATTAATCAGACTAACAAATACGTACATGTATAAGATCATGCTGAGTGAGGTTAAACTTAATTTATTTGTATAATGCCTTCTACGACCATAGATAGTGGACGGTTGGCCAAGGACATGAAAAGCACTTCTAGAAGTTTCGATGGCATTTTTGTTGTTAGAAATTGGCACCCATGCTAAATTAGTTCCTTGTGCGGAAGGGATCAAGGTAGGAGGGGAAACCACCCTGATGAGTATTTAGGGTCATTTTGGGGTCAAATGAGTTCCAAAATCGGTAAAAATGGGTTGTAAATTACGTCATTTTTTGAACGACTTTTCTGTCAGATTTTATTTAATTTTTGCATTTTTGTGTTTTCTTCAAAAAAAAAAGCCTGATAAACTAGTGAATAATAATCCGATGTGAAAAATTAGCATTTGCCCACTTTTCCTAGTAGAAAGGCAGTAATTTTAAAGAAAAACGACGAAAACGTAACTTGAGTGGTACACCACATTGTAAATTTATTCACGATCCTCTGCTTGGGGGTTATGCAAACAGGTTCAAAATGACCCCAATATGAGAAACTAAAAAGTCAAGGAGTGTCAGCTCTCAAATATTTGTCGTTCCGGAGATAGAAAAAAAAACAAAAACAAAAAAAACAGCAGGGGGATGGGGTGGGGTGGTGTGGGGTGGGGGTCGCGGGAAGTGCCCCACTGCCAGGTACGGTTAAGGTAGGCATAGTAACCATTATGTTATATGTCGAGAATTATGTAATTAGACTCAACAATTCATCTAAGGTGACCGCCTATAGTGTTAAAGGTGACCACCTATAGCGTACCTGAGATACAACACATATCACGAATCGTTAGATTCTTGGTATGTGCTTTAGAATAGGTTAACCAGAAGACTATTCTGTGAAGTCATGTGACGCAGTCAGTATGTCGGCACCTCTTCCCACTTCCCTTACATGTGTTGTAATTATAGAAAATGTTTGCTTCAAGATCAAAACAATCCCATGCGAATTTGACGAATTACATTTAGCAAGATAAACGAGATTCAGATGACTCCATATGTTCGCCATCTTGAATTCCCCAATTATTTTCTTAGCTGATGATTATACTAATAGAGCCAAACTAGGCCCATAAATAGATACAGATCGATCTATTTTATGAAAAGGCTTGGGGTTGAGAATTTTTTTTACTTTTAGCTCTATATAAATACAATACCTTGAATTATACGAGCAAATTGAATAGCTGGTTCTCAAATGAACCCACATGATCGCCATTTAACAAATGTATTCCCAGCTGAAGATTATGTCAACAGCATGGGCATAGTGTGAAGCTATGGTGTTATTCTGCCCAATTTAAACAAGTTTGCACCTTGACTAAAATTAATACCTAGAATTATACAAAGAATAATATAGAAAAGCTCCACGAATTTCCGGATGGCTCCATATGGTCGCCATTTTGAATTTAACCATCATTTATAATCCGAAGACTAAGCAAATAGATTCAAAAGGTTTTTGGCGATGATGTGAGACCCTGCGATTTTGATAAATTTACAAATTCAACTAAGAATAGTGCCTTGAACTATACGAGCAACATGAAAGGGTATGATTTTCAGATGACCCGATATGGCCGCCATTTGAAATTTGACCAACAAATCTTGATCTTAGAGAAATGTAAGTACATTCAAAATGGGCGTAAGATATTAGGCTATTGTTAGATATTTCTATGTGTTGATAAATTGGCACAATGAGCTAAGAATAATGTCTTGAACTGAACGACCAACATGAAAAAATATGACTTTAAGATGACCCAATATGGCCGCCAATCTGAATTTGACCATCAAATCAAGATCTTAGGGATATGTAAATATATTCAAAATGGGTGTAAGCTGTTAGGATATGATGAAAGATCTTTCGGTTTTGATAAACTTGCATAATGAGCTAAAAATAGTGCCTTGAACTATACGAGCAACATGTGAAATATTGTGATTTTCAGATGACCCCATATGGCCGACATTTTGAATTTGACTATCAAATCTTAATCTTAGGGATATGGTTCCAGACTATATATTTGTGATGCAAGGTTTGTGCTCTTAGGAATAGTCATTCTGGAGATATGGTGGTAACAATCAATTCATGATAAATTGACAGAGTTTGACCTGGTGACCTGGGAAAATATGGGTCAATTTATCTGATAAGCTCCTGCTCTGTAAGCATATGTATGTGTGATGTAAGTTTGGTATTCCTGGGCATAGTGATTCTTGAGATATGGACGTACATGATGACGACAATACCCCAAGGCTAAATTTGGCCAAGGAATATTAAAAATATTAAACTAATCATCTCATCATATATCAGTCAAGAAACAAATCGGTCAATGTAACAAATATATCTCAATTAAAAGCAACATAGGCCTATGAAAGCGGTGGGAAAAGATGTCGACGTACTGACAAGAAGACAATTGACATCTGAAAGCATGAAACTATTAAGGTATTTACACTATAAATGCCATAAAATTATAGTCATATAGCGAACCTTGATGAAAGGATGTTTACACCGGCTCCATATATAACTGTAAATACTGATAGGATCGTCCAGCAATTCAACTATAACCCTGATTATATAAATCGTTAAACTTTTCTAGAGAACCACAGATTTTACACGATGAGAGATGGAACACTTAAACAGGGTATTCAGCTATTTAAGCTCAGAGCGACTTCAATACACATCCCGCTATTCAGTAACCTACATTCAGTAACGAGTCCACTTTTTTTCTTTCGTATTGATACCGCTTCCCGGAAAACATTTAACTACGAATAACAGTACTTCGCGGAAATGCATTTTCCTGAAGATTTATATATGATCAGCTTTGACCATTGGCGGTGAAACTGGCCATTTTTCATTCAAGGCTTTAATCGAATCTAGAAGAGACTCTGGCACGTACAGTTTAACATGTTAAGCACTTCAATTTCCAAAGAACAGTTTAGTCTAGGGGTCTGAAACTTTCCACAATACATCTTGGGGTCAAGCTCTAACGGAAAGTGTAAAACAATTCAACACGGTCGTCTTGATGACGTCACTGTGACGTCATATTCTAAAAAATCACTTTCTGTTCGATTTTTAAGTCAGATTTTTCAAAATCTCTATTTGTGAAATTTTCTCCGCAAAAATCTGGAAATAATTATCTTGTGTGAAGTAAAATAAGGGAGGAGGGAGGGAATTTGGCTTAATGTCACACTCAAGTTTGCTTCACTCATATGGTGACGGTCAGTTTGGTTGGTGGAGGAAGCCGGAGTACCCGGAGAGAACCACCGGCCTTCGGCAAGTAACTGACAAACTTTCACACATGGACTAGCTGGGCTCGAACCCGTGCCGGTTCAGCGGTGTGAGGCTAGCGGTCACTCCGCCATCGAGGGTCCCGTGAAGTAAAATAATAAGGCTATTGACAGACACGCCTCTGCTATCCAGACAGATGGACAGGACAAAGATACCTCACAGAAGGCGTATATCAACATGCAACCCCGAATCATAAAATCCGCAATGGCTCTGTATGAAAAATATACCTTGATTCCTCTTGAAATGAAGAGAGATCCTAAGGATAAAGGCCATCATGAAAACCAGAGCTACTTAGAAGAGGTCATTGTTTTACCGCCCAGACAGGCCCTAAATAATGCTATCAAGATGCGGAAACAGCTGTTCAAGGACATGTCGCCCTCGGGCTTCCCAGGATTGGTAGATAGTAAGTCTGATGAGGACTCACTCTTACTGGATAATAATGAGAACGGAAAAAACTGACGGTGATATACGAAGCTTGTTGTCGAATGTTGAAAAATAAAGCGAAAAGATGTCTGAGATAATCGAAGATGAACGTCAAGAATGCACGATCAATAGCAAGAGCGCGATTAAGACCGATATCAGTCTAATTTTATTACTTGTAAACATACCCAAGAATATCTCAATATAGCCTATTATGAGAACCAGAAAAAGTGCGATTTGAGAACGTGTTTTTATGTTTAATATCTCTATGTTTTATGATATAAGTTTAAACACGTAATGAGCAATTGTGTGCAGTCTATCAACAGTATACCAGGGAGAGTTACAGTGTCCTAAAGCCTACGTTTTGTAAAATCACAAAACTGAAAATTTGACTTTTGTTCGAATTTGGTGAAAACTGACCACTATGTCCGAAAAACGCAATTTTGAGATGGGCATTTGTAGAGTAGGATACTCCGCAGACATCTATCAGAGTTACTAACAAAAGAAATGTCATGCTAAATGTTATTTTTTCCGCATGATGACCGACTACTGCCTCTCTCACTCCCAAACATACCAACACGATTGTCCTGGGGTCTTCTTGTCCCCGTGACTCGACTCTATTTGGTTATGTAGCACCGGTTCTAAACGCAATCGGGTATCTGCGGTCCCATCATCCGAACGCATGGCACGATCATACGTAGAAACTTCTGCTCGTATTAAGTGAAACGTGAAATGCCCTTAGCAAGCTAAGATGCTGCGGTCCAGACCTCAAAGCATACATAGATTATCACACGATAATGTTTTTTTTGTGATCTTTTTCATTCACGTGCCGAACTGGTGACGTCCCTTTTGTGACGCAGAGCTGCAAAACTGGGCGACGGTTGATTCATTCACTGCGCAGTGGGCCGAGTTCACACAGCTGCAGCTCGTGAACGGATCGGACAGCACGCGCAAGCAAAGCCTGCAAACCAATCACGATTTTTTTTCATCAAAACGGGATAAGTTTGCAGAAATTTGTCATTCCGCTCATCCGCTCATAACTCCTAAATACATATTGTCATTATAAAACATAAAGCCTACCTTGCTGTTACAGGAATATGGCGAGAATAGGGTGGCTCGAGGTATCTCCAGTCTATCAACTGTGTGTGCAGATGAAACCAAAAGATTTGTGAGAAAACGGAATCCATATATAAGAAATTCCCCTCTTCCAATTTAAGACAAATTTATCAAAGGAAATTTTGATGTGTATCTCCATGTCGGAAAGTCCCGACCCGTCGTCATAGAGCACATCATCTATGTAACGCAACATGCTTTCATTAGGGGGCCAAGCCAGTATGGCTGGTCACCTATTGTAATTGGTATTATTATTATTATTATTATTATTATTATTATTATTATTGTTTTTTTTCCGCCAGATTTTGTACCGTTCGTACAGTCAACACCGATTCACCGATGCAGTTGAAACTTCACCTGGTGATTGGGCCAGATGGGAACTGATGCATATCCCCCAATGAAGCCGATTGGCCAAAAGCTTCGGCGGCCATCTTGGATTTAACTGAAATTTTTTGACAATTTTGAAAATCTTCTCCTCCTGAACAGCTTAACCGATTGTCGCGAAACTTGGCACACATGTTCGATAGATTCAGGGCTCTCAAATTTATATTCGAAAATTTGTTCCGTAAAACAAAATGGCCGCCATTGACCAATCAAAATTGTCGAATTTTCAAATAAAGGATTTGGATGGGGAAAGTGACTGCATATATGCATTGTCGTATGGCGATAACGAATATGCAAAAATCATGCTCCTAGGTCACGTGGTTTGGCCGCCATCTTGAATTTTGTCAAAAATGAGACTCATCTTGTACCGGCTATAACTCTGGAACTATGGGTGGTACAACCTTGCAGTTTGTTGCATTATATTGTCCAGGAGCAGCTCTTTGGAAAGTCTGTCAACCGTTTTTACCTAGCTTCAATAGTTTTCCCGCTATTCTCAATCGAAGTTCACCCAAATTGGTCAATTATCAGATTTTCAAGCAACGGATTTCGATAGCGGAAGTGACTATATGTATGTTATGGGACTCGCCAATGCAGAATATGGCGGATTCGTGGTGGTTGAGCCTATTAGATCTAATGCATATCCAAAGAAGAAGCCGATTGGTCGAAATGTTCGGCGGCCATCTTGGATTTTCCCTAAAGCACTCTAAGATCTTCTCTGGAACCGCAATAGTTACGAACTTCTAATTTGGTGCTCTTTACTTCCAATGCTGTGTTCTTTCGTTGACAATGACTCCGTACCGGGAACAGTAATTGTGGAAAACTTGAACAGTTACGAGAGAGCCGTTAGTTTGACATAATACAGGGTAGACAGAGGGTTAGCGATCCAGCGATCCTGGTATTCGTAAACAAACAAGGTCAATAATTTGCTTCGCCGGAAGTGCGCGCGTCTGTCTTGAAATACGCGCGAGTGTTCCTCTCCCGGGGAGCGTAGGAACTTAGCGGAGCTGGGCAGGGATGGCATTTAGGTGTCTAGGATTAAAGTCCCTAAAACGAGGGAATATTTGATGTCGCCGTTTACGTGGAATGTTCCCATGTGAACCACGGATGGACGGTGCAAACGAGGTAGGCATTCGTTTACTAATTTTAGAACAATACCCAGTCGACTAAAATCGCGCGCCAAAATACGTAATTGAAACGACATCTCTGCAACTGTATCACGTTCTTGTTTCACGCGATTTGTGGATACTAGACTGAAGTGTCTGGTACAGGTCACCAGTTTTGATTGAGGGAATATATATATGTATGTGTGTTTGGAATTGACAGTAAGAATGCATTCGCGTTGTTGCAGGCAGGCATACAATTTCCGCCCCCAATTAGCATGCTGTTTGAAGTATGTTGATGAACACGGACGCAATTAGTATTGAGCGACATATATTCAGTGCCCAGATAGAGCGGGACTCAAATAGAATACAATAGACGTTCAACCGTTTGACTTTTTTGTAATTGTTTGAACAACGGCACATAACGATGAAAATTCACACTCGACCTAAGGCGCTCGCAAACTTGGCAAATTAAACTTTCCGGAAAATGTGTAGTATATATAATGGGAATCTTGGCCCCTACATTGCCGCTCGCGGCTATATTTTTATCAGTTATTGCCCATTAGATACCGGCATGTCTGTAGGACCGGACCACAGCCGAACAAACTCGAAAGCTTTATTGACACAGTCGAATGCGTTTCGGTGCATGCGAGGTAAAGCGACATAGCTTAAATTACCACTGAACAAAACGCAACCTGAGGATATTGACCTATTTCTGAGAAATAAGCCTCGCGGGCACTGCCGTCCTGATATAAACGGCTAACTGTATTCTGTGAAAAGAAACGAGAATTTGTAAATTTGCCAAAGAAAATGAAACAAGAATTAACATAGTTATTCACCTATAAATTTTATATTACCATTGTATTTGATTAAAATGCACACACGATATTTTGGCTCAACATCGTCAATATTATCGGTTGTATTGTTGGGTGCCATCGGTCAATACGGACGGACCTATATTTTACTCTGATATCATGGATATGGCAATATAAGTTTTTCGTTTATTCAGTCTCGCCATGCGTGACTGTTCTACCCTCTGCTCCGGAGACCATCTTCTGTAAGTTTAACATTGAGATATAAATACATATAAAACAAGTTCTTTCGGTCAGTTCTACATTTATAGACCTACTATTAATACCGTAATGTTTGTCGGTCCGTCTGCCTGTCTGTTTTATAACTGGATAAACACACGACAAAGAGATACAGTATAAACACAAATCGAAAGGTGACAATTAGGAGAGTGACAAAGACTTATTTTGGACCGGGTGCCTGGGACGGGAGGATGGTCAGGCCCATCTTTATCCACATTGTCTTTTCCAATGCGTGATTGGCCTTGAATTTAATTACCATAAACTCTATAAAAGCTAGCTATTCTATATATGGGTGAGTGAGTGAGTGAATAGGGTTTAACGTCGCTTTCAACATTTTTTCAGCTATATCACGACGGGGAAGGGAAGGGAGGGGAGGGGGAGAGGCAGGGGCACCTACTTGTAACAGAGCAGATCTAATGCTGCCATTTTATAGTGCTGTCCCACTGAAATATCATGCCGTAGGCAGACACGACACCCCACTCAGTCACATTATACTGACACCGAGCGAACCAGTCCTTGTTCTATCCTCTTAATGCTGAGCGTAAGCGAGGGAGCAACAAGTTCCATTTTTCAAGTCTTAGGTATGACCCGGCCTGGGATCGAACCCAGTACCTACCGCTTACGAGGCCGACGCTCTAACCATTAGACCACTAATGGGACTAATATTTGAGACTCATATGAATAAAGGTAAAATATATAAGAATATGTTGTACTGTTGAAAAAATATTGCGGGTAAAAATTATAAGAAAATAAAAACATCCAAATCAATGCCGAGTTAATCATATATATCCACAATGGTTGGCCAGTTAAAAAAATACTATATTTATCTGGAATGAGTTTGTAGACTGTAGTAGTATAGAAAAGACGGGAAAAGTCGCATTTTCAAGGGAGGTAACTCTTGGTGGCGGTAGGTGGCGCTGTAGTTATGGATTGCATCAGCATTGGCTGTGTGCCAAGTTTTGAGTTCCCCCGGGTACAATTGAAGGGGATACTTGGTCAAACTACCTCCAACACAGAAGAGTTCCAAAGGGGAGGTAACTCTTGATGCACTTTTGTGATTTTCGGTCATAGTTATGGTTTTCTCCCCTGATTCGAACATTTGCATATTAAAGCTATACGAGAAAATGCCTGTATGGGGCATGGATGGTCCGATCGGGTCGTATGAGGTATCATTGTGAAGCTTATGTGAAGGGGCATCTGATGGGTTGGGTGTGGGCTTGAAATAGCGGCATTCTGCGCATGCGCGGTGGACCCAGGGTATGGAAATACACGTTTTGGAGCTAGGGGAGCCACTAATGGTCCGATAGGGTCATATGAGGTATCAATGTGAAGCTTATGTGAGGGGGCATCTGATGGGCTGGGTTTGGGGTTGGAATAGCGTCATTCTGCGCATGCGCGGTCGCCAAAGGATATGGAAATAGACGTTTTGGGATCTAGGGAAGCCACTATTGGGCCGATGGGGTCGAGTGAGGTATTAATGTGAAGCACACATGAGGGGGCATCTGACTGGACTAGTGGTTCGGGCGTTGTCACCATTCTGCGCATGCGCAAACAGGAATTGTGGGAAAAGGGTATGGAAATAGACGTTTTGGGATCGAGGTAAGCCCCTAGTGGGTCGATAGAGTCGTATGAGATATCAGTGTGAAGCACACATGAGGGGGCATCCGCCTGGACTAGTGACTCGGTCGTTGTCACCATTCTGCGCATGCGCAGACAGGGAATTATGGGAAAAGGGTATGGACATAGACGTTTTGGGGTCCACATGGGCCACTCTTGGTCCTATGGAGTCGTATGAGGTATCCATGTAAAGCATTCGTGAAGGCGCATCCGACAGGATGGGTGACACGTGGAACTGACGTCATTCTACGCATGCGCGGTAGACCAAGTGTATGGAAATAGACGTTTTGGGGTCGAGGTGAGCCCTTAATGGGCCGATGGAGTTGTATGAGGTTTCAATGTGAAGCACCCATGAGGGGGCATCTGCCTGGACTAGTGGCTCGGGCGTTGTCACCATTCTGCGCATGCGCAGACAGGGAATTGTGGGAAAAGGGTATGGAAATAGACGTTTTGGGGTTTAGGTGGGCCACTAGTGGTCTGTTGGAGTCGAATGAGGTATCAATGTGAAGCACACGTGAGGGTGCATCCGACTGGGTGGGCGTGGGGTAGGAATATCGTCATTCTGCGCATGCGCAGGCAGACCCTAGTATGGAAATATACATTTTGTGGCCGATGTGAACCACTAGTGGTCCAAATGGGTTGTGGGAGGTGTAAAAGTCAAGTTGTTGTGGGGTAGAGTCAGAATGGCGTGTTTTTTATTGCAAGTCGCGTCGATCTGCGCATGCGCAGTTGGGTGTAGTAAGTAAAGTGGCCATTTTGGGGAAGTGAAGGCAGGTATTTGGTGTAGAGCTGGACCACTATTGCTCCGAATGCGTCGTGTGGGGTGTCATGTTGTAGCTCTCGGGGTGTAAACCCCGATTTGCAAGATGTCCACTGCATCAGTGACGTCATCGGTGACGTCATCAGTACGAGTAGTAGCCAAAGTGGGCGTTTTGGGGCGGTGAAGGAAGCTATTTGGTGTAGAAATGGACCATCCTTAGTCCGAATGCGTCGTGTGAAGCACCAAGCTCAACGCTTCAACGTCCTGGTGAATTAGCCCAAAAGCTCTCATTTATCTACACACCAATACATCGAAATGCAGTGACGCACGTCAACGTCCGCCTTAACACCCTAGCATAACGCCTTGACGCCATGATATAGACAAATGAGAGAACAACAACAACAAAGATGAGAGAACAACAACAACAACACGTTTTTTCATGTAGTTTATTTTCCCCTCCATCATAACATACCCACGCTGGGGGAGTCGCGTTGGGTATGTTTACAATTCAAGAATACTCTTGTCCAATCAGAGACCGCCATTTTGTCCTGCCATATTCGTTCTTATCCGTTAGATGTATTCTCAGCTGCTCTTGTCCAATCAGAAGTCGCCGTTACAGAAAGATCCATCTTCGGCCATGTTCGCTTTGAACCGTTTGTTCTAATCGTCATCGGACAGGCCAGGATATTGTTCGGGCAGCATGTCCTGAAACAGTTGTTTGCGCATTCTGAGTATCTATCAGTGCATGGGTGATTACATTCATCCGATGGGAAGATTCCGTAATTTGGTTACGAAAAACGTGACATTGGTGACCCGCTCCACCATCCACTTGGTGTTGGGGCGTTGTTGTTGGGCCCATTCCAAGGCATCCAATTGGTCCACTTGGTCCAGCACGGGCTCTAGCGACGTCCGATCCGTGACGGTAAACGGTTGGTCAAATACCAGGATGTTACTGCTCGGGTAAAAGTATCGGACTTGGTCTGTCTCCTTATGCTGCAGCACATAACCAAACGCCAGATTCAACTTGAAGGACGTAGCTTGGTCATTGAAGATGGCTTCCACGTAGCTGCGTAGACGGGCGAAGTTGGTCAGTCGGAAATTGTAGATATCTTGAATAGGGCGATGACGGTGGAAACAGTGTCGTATCATAAGCCAATGGCGCCGATAGATGCCACTCACTGGATGGTCTTCATGTAACAGATCGCTAGGAACATCCACCGCATCTTCCAGAAAATGTGCGTTGTTGTCTGTCCTATGACTCGAAACAGTAATGTTAGGGACCGGCTGGATATCTACGCTCTTCTGAACTGTGGGTAGAGGCGGGCTCGCTGTGATCGCATCACCAGTGGCATTCGTCTCCCCAGGCTCATCTTCACTAGGTCTGACCCTCCTGTGTGCCTCTTTAGTGGAAAGTTGTCGCTCATACCGTGGTGACGGACTGTGAATCAAAGGCTGATGACGTCTTAACTGACTGGGTCGTTTGAAGAGTTGACCACATGCATTACATTGTTCCATCGCGCCCTCGTGGAGTGAACGTTCGTGGCGCAGTAAAGCATCTTCTCGATTAAATGACCGTGCGCATGTTATACAAGTATACCGTGCGCCGTTGTGGATGGAAGACTCATGCCGTCGCAGATCTTCTGGACGAGTAAATGGCTTCAAGCAGGTCGAACAAGAGAACATGTCGGCTGCGTATCAGAAAATGCTGAACATTCCCACCTACCGCCACTTTTATAAGCCCGAAGCCCACAAGAACTATCCTACGTTGTTCTCTCCACCAATCAGCGCATCCTTATCCATGTAAATGTACTCTGTGCATGTCATTCTACATGTACTCTGCTCACGTCCATGTGAATATACCCTATTCAAATCCATATACATACTCTCTGTCCATATCGCTATATAGCTGAAATATTGTGGAATGCGACGTTAAACCTCAATTCTCTTCAGTGACGCCCGTCAACGCTCGTAGTTACGCCTTAACGCTCTAGCATAGCGCCTTGACGCCATGATATAGACCGGAGAGAGAAAACAACAACAACAAGGATGACACATGAGAGAACAACAACAACAAGAAGTTTTTTTTTTCTCATATAGTTTATTCTGCCCTCCATCATAACATACCCACGCTGGGGGAGCCGCGTTGGGTATATTTACAATTCTAGAAGATTCTTGTCCAATCAGAGGCCACCATTTGGTCCTGCCATATTCGTTCTTGTCCGTTAGATGTATTCTTGTCCAATCAGAAGTCGCCATTTCAGAGAGTTCCTTCTTCGGCCATGTTCATTCTGAACCGTTTGTTCTAATCGTCATCGGACAGGCCAGGATACCGTTGAGGAAACATATCCTCAGATAGTTGTTTGCGCATTCTGAGTATCTATCAGTGCATGGGTGAATACTTTCATCCGATGGGGGTGGTGGGTCAGTTTAACCACGAAGAACGTAACATTGGTGACCCTCTCCACTATCCACTTGGTGTTGGGACGCTGTTCATAGGCCCATTCCAAGGGATCCACAGTGTCCAGTTGGGCCAGCATCGTCTCTAGCGACGCCCGATTGGTGATTGTGAAAGGATGGTCGTACACTGGGTTGATGGCACTGGAATAGAAATAGCACAATTCACGCGTCATCTTATGGCATAAGATGTACCCAAATGCTACATTTAATGTGAAGGACGTAGGTTGGTCATTGAAGATGGCTTCCACGTAGCTGCGTAGACGGGCGAGGTCGGTCAGTCGGAAATTGTACAAGTCCAATATAGGGTGATGACGGTGGAAGCAGTGTCGGATCATGGACCAATGGCGTCGATACATCTCACTCACTGGATGATCTTCGGGTAAGAGATCGCTGGGAACATCCACCGCATCTTCCAGAAAATGTTCGTTGTTGTCAGGCGTATGACTGGAAACAGTAATGCTAGGGACCGGCTGGATATCTAGGCTCTTCTGAGCTGTGGGTATAGGCGGGCTCTCCGTGATCGCATCACCATTGGCATTCTCCTCCCCGGGTTCATCTTCAGTGGATCTGTCCCTCCTGGGTGCCTCTTTAGTGGGCAGTTGTCCCTCATACCGTGGTGACGGACCATGAGTCAAACGCTCATGCCGTTTTAACTGACTGGCCACATTCTTCGCATGGACGCTTGGGTGGCCCATGAATTGAACGTTCATGGCGCTGTAAATGATCTGGGCGCTGGAACGACAGTGTAGGCCTACATATCGTACAGCTATACCGGGCGGTTCCATCGTGCTTGGTAGCCTCATGGCGGCGCAAGTCGTGCCGGCGAGTGAATGATTTCGAGCACGTAGTACAAGTGAACATCTTGGTGGTTGACAGAGTGTCTGATGAAACGGCTAGGCCGTTTCCTTTTTATAGCAAGCTAGCTGTTGATCTATTTTTAGCACAATCCGGAGCTCCGAACTCCAAGAGCTCCGGAGCTCCGAACTCCAAGAGCTCCGGAGCTCCGACGGCACCACCGGGCGTTGACGGGCGTTGCTAGAAGAGAACTCGGAGCTCCGGAGCTCCGGAGCTCCGAGTTCCAAGAGCTCCGGAGCTCCGAGTTCCAAGAGCTCCGGAGCTCCGAGTTCTCTTGTAACAACGCCCGCCAACGCCAAGCTCAACGCTTCAACGCCATGGTGAATTAGCCCAAAAGCTCTGATTTTTTTAGACACTAATTCATTGGAAACGCAGTGACGTCCGTCAACGTTCATCGGTACACCCTAACATAACGCCTTGAAGCAATGAGGTAGATAAATGACAGAACAACAACAACAAAGATGAGAGAACAACAACAACAACAAGAGTTTTCATGTAGTTTATTTTCCCCTCCATCATAACATACCCACGCTGGGGGAGCCGCGTTGGGTGTGTTTACAATTCAAGAAGTTTCTTGTCCAATCAGAGGCCGTCATTTGGCATTGCACCTGCCATAGTCGTTCTTGTCCGTTAGATGTATACTCAGCGGCTCTTGTCCAATCAGAAGTCGCCGTTTCAGAAAGTTCTACCTTTGCTCGGTGTTACCTAATATGATTCTTTTTCATCCATCCATCCGCCTCAGATACTTGTTTGCGCATTGTGAGTATCTATCAGTGCATGGGTGAATACATTCAGGGGCTCCGGAGCTCGGAGCGCCGGAGCTCTTGTAGCTCGGAGCTCCGGAGCTCCTGGAGCTCGGAGAAGCTTTCACAACATCTGTGAGGCGTCCCCAACGCCCATCTTAACGCATGGACGCACTAACGATGGTGAGTGAGTAAGTAAGTGTGTGAGTGTGTGAGTCTTCCGGTTCCGGTCACGTGACGGTAAACATGGAAAAACCTGGATGTAAGATGAGGACCCGGATGTAAAACCACAGCACCCAGGGAAGTGATCTTTGACCCTGCGCTACTCGAAAGTGACGTCATCGTACGCAGGCACATATATATACCCGGTGCACCCTGTACCCTATAGCCCTTAGGGCATAGGGTACACCAGGGTGTGGGTGCATCGGGTATATATGTGAGCCTGCGTACGATGACGTCACTTTCGAGTAGCGCAGGGTCAAAGGTCACTTCCCTGGGTGCTGTGGTTTTACATCCGGGTCCTCATCTTACATCCAGGTTTTTCCATGTTTACCGTCACGTGACCGGAACCGGAAGACTCACACACTCACACACTTACTTACTCACTCACCATCGTTAGTGCGTCCATGCGTTAAGATGGGCGTTGGGGACGCCTCACAGATGTTGTGAAAGCTTCTCCGAGCTCCAGGAGCTCCGGAGCTCCGAGCTACAAGAGCTCCGGCGCTCCGAGCTCCGGAGCCCCTGAATGTATTCACCCATGCACTGATAGATACTCACAATGCGCAAACAAGTATCTGAGGCGGATGGATGGATGAGTAAGAATCATATTAGTTAACACCGAGCAAAGATGGAACTTTCTGAAACGGCGACTTCTGATTGGACAAGAGCAGCTGAGTATACATCTAACGGACAAGAACGACTATGGCAGGTGCAATGCCAAATGACGGCCTCTGATTGGACAAGAGACTTCTTGAATTGTAAACACACCCAACGCGGCTTCCCCAGCGTGGGTATGTTATGATGGAGGGGAAAATAAACTACATGAAAACACTTGTTGTTGTTCTCTCATCTTTGTTGTTGTTGTTCTGTCATT
>JAVTVY010052054.1:0-27635 GCA_036873755.1 Hanleya hanleyi | reverse complement strand
CTTGCAGAGCACTCAATGTCATTCTGAGACCAGGTTGTGGCAGCTTAGCCACCATGCAGCGTGTGCACTGTTGACAGTGTTCCTCAACATCACGTTCCATTCTGGGCCAATACACCCGCTGGCGCACTAGTGACAGGGTACGTTCCGTGCCCTGATGACCTGCTTGATCATGCAGACCGCGCATCACTGCTTCACGCAAGGTGTGTGGTAGAACAACTTGTAAAGTTTCTCCACTGACAGGGTTTGTGACCCTTCGTCGAAGAACACCATCACTGTCAACTTGTAGCCTTTTCCACTGTCGTTGTAGGAGTTTGGCTTCATCCACGTTGAGCGCTTCCTCGTTGCCTTGAGGACGTCTACCTTCAGTTACACAAGTCAGAAGAAGATCAATGCTGCGGTCGGCATGTTGGTGTTGAGCTAACTCCGGTCCAGTCAATGATGGGATAGTTGCGATGCTGTGCATTGTGGCAATGATATTCTGCGACAGTTGGCAAAACTCTGTTTTGGCTGCTGTATACACTTCCAGAGGTAGAGGCGTCATATGTGCAGACATCGAAAGAATGTCCTCTATCTCTTCCGGTTCCTCGGGCATTCCAGGTTTCCTCGTGAGACTGTCTGCGTTCTGGTTTTGTCGTCCTGGACGATATTTCACATCAAACGAGAAGCTGGCCAACTGAGAGGCCCAACGTTGCTCAGTTGCACCTAGTTTAGCTGTGGTCAAGTGACTGAGAGGGTTGTTGTCCGTGTATACGGTGAACGACTGACCCATCAAGTAATGACTCCACCACCGCCCATTTCAAAGCCAACAATTCCAGTCGCATCGAGTTGTAGTTGTTGCTGTTCTTCTCCGATGGACGCAGCCCCCTGCTGGCATAGGCGATTACCCGTGTCTTGCCTTCCTGCGATTGCGACAGTACAGCCCCGAGCCCAGCGAGGCTAGCATCAGTCTCGAGAATGAAAGGTTTGCTGAAATCAGTAAAGCCAAGGACCGGCGTAGATGTGAGTGCTTCCTTCAAGTGTAGAAAAGTAGTCTCGTGTTCTGCTGACCACTGGAGCTTTCCTTTCGGTGTGCAGGCGATGAGAGAATGAAGTGGTGCTGCATGCTGTGCAAACTTCCTGACAAAACGCTTATAGTAACTGCACAGACCTATAAACGATCTCAACTGCTTCGCCGTAGTAGGTCTGGGCCAGTTTTCCACTGCAGTCACTTTATCCGGGTCTGTCGAGATCCCTTGTGATGTAATCACATTACATAAGAAGCGCACTTCACTTCTAAAGAAATGACACTTGCTGGGCTTCAGACGCAGGTGATGCCGTCTCAGTCTACTGAACACAAAGTCGATGTGTTGTAGATGTTCCTGTAGACTTGGAGAATACACGATTATGTCATCCAAATATACAATGACACTGAGGAAGAGTTGGTCATCCAAACATTGTTGCATGACACGTTGAAATGTTGCGGGCGCATTAGTTAACCCGAAAGGCATTTTAAGGTACTCGTAATGGCCCATGGGACTTGTGAACGCCGTCTTCTCAATGGAATCGGGATGCATGCCAACCTGATTGTAGCCACAGGTTAGGTCCATTTTTGAAAACCACTTCGCTCCTGATAGAGAGCTGAACGACTGTTCTGCATCTGGCATCGAAAAAGCATCTTTTCGCGTCTTGGCATTGAGCCTGCTGTAGTCCACGCATAGCCTGATGGAGCAATTTTTCTTCCGCACGACAACGATTGGCGAAGAATACGGACTGGAGCTCGTGCGGATAATGCCCCTACACAAAAGCTGCTTTATGTGTTCCTTGACTTCCATGTACTGTGGTGATGGGAACCTTCGGTATGGTTGAGCAACGGGAACTTCATCAGCTGATCGGATCTTGTGTGTAACTAAGTCTGTAAAGCCAAGGTCATCATCCGACTTTGCGAACACATCCTGGTTGGCCTTGAAAAAGGCCTTTATATCACCCTTTTCCTCGGGTGAGCACTCTAGCTTGTCCCAGTCTATGGTTACTGGAGCAGACTCAGATGGGCCCTTGTTCACGTGAGGTACCACCGTTTCCCGAATGAGCACTTCTGTGTCAGTCTCCTCGAACTCAAATCTATCTTGGTCTGAGATCAGATCTGCTTTATGGATCAAGCCCAGTTTCATCCTTGGGGGTAGAACAGCATCATGTTTTCCCACGTTTACCACTCTGACTAGCAGTGGGCCCTTTACATTGCTGTTGGTCAGTGTATTTGTCACGAGCAGTCCTGGAGGTAAATGAGGGTGGTTTCCCTTGAGGGGTTCAACGACGACACTATCGTGAATGGTGTCTCGGTTCCCTGTCACTGCCACAACTCTCATTGAACTTGCAGGCACAACTGCACGACCCGCTACCCTAGCAATCCCTAAGACCTGTTTGCACTGGACATTCATGTCGCCTAACGATTTCAGTCCACCTGGAAACTGACTGATCACATTCATCCCGAAACTGACTGATCACATTCATCCCGATGAGTCCTGGTGTTGTCTGATTATTGGCCGTGTCTCTCACAATCAACACGCCACGTCTGGGAATGACATTCCCGTCTATTTCAAAGTCAAGTTCAACATATCCACTGTACGGTATGTCCAAACCATTGGCTGCTCGGAGAGTTAGCCAATTTGCCGTTTGCGGTGCCAGCTCTATAACATTCTGCAGGTTGTCCTTAAAAAAGGATTCTGAAATGGTGGAAACCATAGATCCAGTGTCCATCAGGCAGTTCATGCTCACTCCATTGACGCGTGTTGGCACAATCGGACAGTTACTGATAGTTCTTTGTATCACATCTTGCTGATGTTTTGATGATTCTCCGACACGCGAAACACTCTGGTTTGATGCTTGAAATGTTGGTGCTGTAACGTCAAGGTTACTCTTCGCTGTCTGGTCATTGAGTGGACAGCTTCTCTGAAAGTGACCCGGCTGATGACATTTATAACAGTTTCTATCAGTGGAGGAGCGTCCTCTACCTCTACCTCTGCTTGAGGTGTGTTGCCTGTTACCTTGCACTGCTTGCGTCAGATCAGCAATTTGTTTTTGCTGCTTCTCGATTAGGCTTGTTAGTCTAGCAATTGGATCTTCCACCGATTTCACATCAGCTACTGTTTCATTCACTACCTGTCGCGGTCGTGCTTTTGGACGACTGCTTTCCTCCTCTTCCTCCGACCAACGAATAGCCTCTTTCCGTAAATCAAGAAATGGGATTGTCGATTTTTCCCGAATGATCTGCTTCAAATGTCTGCGAAGAGCATTGTCCTTCACATTGTCACTGAATTGAAAACACAATGTTTTGTCTCAATCCGGCACACAACGTGCGTCTTGTCTGGTAACTCTCTCCAGAAGTTCCATGATGACATGGCTGTATGCACGCAATGATTCACCGTATCTCTGTCGACGATCATAGAAATCATGTTGTAGCTTAGCCACAGAATCTTGATTTTCGAACGATTCCAGCAGAATGTCCAAAACACGATTTGGGTCTTCACGTTCCGCTGTTGGACGATACCGCACTTCATCCCGTGCCTGCCCTTCGAGATGTGTAGTAATAAAGTCTATTTGCTCTCTGTCCGGAAGACGACGAGCTGCAAAATATGACCGCACATCCTCTACCCATTCCTCGACTTTGGGGTCACTTTCTTTCTTAGGACGCCCTGACAGATTTTTAATCTTTCTGTCCTTGGGAATGTATACTACTCGCTCTGTGCTGGTCCTAATCTCAGCATTACCCAGTTGAGCCCGAAGGGACGCCGATCCCTCCTGTTCCGCTTCCAGCTGGGTCTTCAGTTGCTCGAGTTTATCCCGCAGAGACTCCACAGGGTCCGCCATATTTGCAGGTTAAATGTTGACTTATTTCTTACACAAGTAATTCACCAGTATTGACAATGCATACATTCAACATTAGTACACAATGTAAGTGCATCATTGTAAGCAGTGTGCATAAAGTGTGACAAAATCTTGCTCAAAATACAGTGAACAGACAGCATGACAACAAAATGAAATATTTATAGTGTAATCATCAATGCCTGTGTGGGACAAAATGAGCAAATTTACCTCCCTTGGCACATATATACTAAATGTACCACCAATTTGTCACTCTAGCATATAGTTCAGCAAGTACAGTACAACAGGGTTCCACTCATATCTACAGTCTTGATTCATGATCTGCCTGTATCAAAGGGACAAATTCAGCTGATGTCACAAATATCAGGTTACTCCTGGGCCTAATCGGTGTTGTATATCTCAAACAATCAAATACCTTCGCATATACCAGGGGCATATGCATTCCTACGGACACCTGAGATTTCAGATTCAACCGACTGATTTCTACAGTTAACACTTGAGCCTACAGTACTAGGGTACAATATCTCATAGTCCATCCCTAAACTCAGTCAGGTATTTTTCTAAATACCGGGGCATATAAGTTCCTCTGGACACCTTGAGATTTCAGATTCAACCGACTGATTTCTACAGTTAATACTTGAGCCTACAGTACTAGGGTATAATATCTCATAGTCCATCCCTAAACTCAGTCAGGTATTTTTCTAAATACCGGGGCATATAAGTTCCTCTGGACACCTTGAGATTTCAGATTCAACCGACTAGATTTCTACAGTTAATACTTGATCCTACTAGGGTATAATATCTCATAATTCATCCCTAAACTCGAACAGTCCGGTATTTTTCTAAATACCGGGGCATATAAGTTTCTCTGGACACCTGGAGATTTTAATGGGATACCATGGTAACCATATATAGTCTTTTGTTTGCCTTGGATCATTAGTCATTAACTTTCTCGGCATCCGTTAACTGCACCAAGTCTATCAGCATTGATAATCTTTCTGCGAACAGTTCATTCCATCTTCTGCATGAAAAAAGGTTCATGAAATTTCCTAAAATCTGATATTAAGTTCATCAAAAGTTCTGTGATACACCGTCGTGTGTGCCGGATACAGTTCACTTCGGATTTCATATGCAGATTATCTTCAAGAAATTTCAGCATGAATTTTCGACATCAAGTTCATTATACTGAGCTGTAGATTAATTAATAATATGTCAAATTATTAATTCTGGAATGTAACTATTCTTCTGGTCCAAGGAGGTCTTCTTAACTTCTGTCGTTGTCTGTCCATCAACCCAGATTTGGATCCTGTGTCGGCGACGCCATATGTAGCCAGAGTTCCGTAATAATTCGACATGAGGATCTGTTCGAGTTAATGACATCTTTATTCAGGTATCGACATCAACAATAGATTCGTCGACCCGAGCAGAAGACCTGAGAAATAGAATAGATTGACCACAATTCAGCCTATTATCTTTGTAACTGATGATTAAACAATAACGTTACTTAATGCTGTGAGTCTTTGTTCTGTTATTTATATAAACAATTATTCTGTAACTGTTTATCCAGCAACGTTATGCCATTCACACGTGAGGTTCATCACACCGTTACCATGGATACCATTATCGATACGTTATACAATTGTTACCAGTGAGAAATATTGTATAGGTCAATGAAAACAATATAAATTGGGACTTCACGTTTACACAATTAATCTACGGTTATATGGTTCCATAATTATAACTACGGTTTACAATTGTTGGGTGAAATAACCTACCCCGATGGGCCAACTGGAGATCATGGAGACCGGAAGTGGATCCAGGAGAGACCAGATACATTTACACATCAGTTTACCCTGCATAAATAATAACAGAAACCTTTTGTAGCCTCTACCACTAATGGCTAATACAATTGTGTCAACTCTATATCTAAAATCTACAGATAAAATAGTTTGAGCGGGTTTACAGATCTATATAGTGACATTACTCGTTTGTTTATAGTTTTCCATAATGAACTCGAACACAAATTGGCGCGAACAAACTAGGTCAACAACGTGCTTTTACAGAAGTTATGGGTCTGATTACCAATTTAGTAGATAAACAGATTATCATCAGCCTACAATTGTTCTGCGGCTACTACAAACAACAGGAAAATAGTAATGCTACTCACGGTAGTTGACAACTGCATAAAACTTGAAATTACATCAAATCAATCAATAAATTCTCTGTCGACTTCGTTTGTCGAACAATTCGCCAACAGTTTCGTGTTTCACAAACAGAAAGAGTGAAGTAAAGGGCGATAACTCTATTGTACTATTCTATGGAAGAATCCTACTGATCAATGGGAGACAATGTAGCGTAGCACTGTCCACACATGTATTAATGTCACACATGTGATATCCTTTACTGGCATGATGTAGATGAGAATATAAGATTGACAAAGTCAGTTGAAGATGTAATCAGCCTCAAAATGGATGATTTTGTAAACACTCCCCTGTGCGTTTTTCAGCAGGGAAGATTACTAAAGCATCATATGTATTATATTTGATGATGGTGGGATCGTCATATCAACGAATGCAAGAATATCTTGTCAGAAAAATTTGAAACTCTGCCCGCTTCGATGGATTTTCTGTTCGCGATTGAGTGCGTGTTGTATGCGAAGAGGAAAATGACGTCACTGCGTCACGTATGAGTGACATAGCGACGCTCACGAATCTGAATGCTGCACAGCTGCAGCCATGGGATAACGTCATGGCTCGTGCCTACGGTTCGATAATGTCGCATAGCATACGTTGGTAGAACCACACGTGTATACGCTTGTTGATACGGCCATGGAAAAATGAACGGCATGCCCTGCTGTTTATTTTTAAAGATCAATTCCTTCTGTTTTCTCGTGAATGGTATAAACAAATTTAGTTTTTTTGTGGTCAAATGTGTCTCATCTTGTACCTGTTGTAACATATGTCACTTTTGCTGAGTTTGGGAGACATCGATTTCAGCCCAGATTTGAGGCCGATTACATCTTTAAAATCACGCTGGCCTCTCTGGGTGCAACCATCTTCATTTTATCAAGCTAATTTATACGTTCCCACTTCGAACTTCCTTTGATACATGTATATCTGGCCCCCTACATTGTTCAAAGAACTTATAAATAGATACGAGACGAAGTGATAATGTAGAAATTAGTTTGATAAAATGAATCTATTGAGTGATACTTGTCGGTGCTTAATATATGCTCAATATATGACGAGGGGGGGGGGGCGGAAAATGTAACGTTTACCTGGCTAGTCAAAGTGGCAGAAATGAAAAGAACATGTACCTGTATGCTTGATATCCTTGGATAGGGGTACCGGGTAATGTGCTTATAAATATATCAGTACAAATTTTGCAATGTAACTTGGAAAGAATGATATGGGAAGACAATTTATGTCATTCTCCATACATTATAAATGATCTAAGGAAAATCTTTCTTGTATTACTCAATGTGACCCAGAATGCAGACCCTGGAATCACTGAAGCGTAAAAACCAGTAGTATTCCGAGCAATCTCACCAAGTCATCACTCGTCAGCGTCATTTTGTAATGTGCATTATGCCAATAAATTACATCTTGATCATGTTTGAATAGTTTTCAAATACATTATACTCACAGTTAAACATCGCAATGTACATGTATGATTGACAGTTAACCATAAATTGGACAAATCACAATAATACCTCTGTGTATTTGTAGTTTCCTCACAGAGGACTGCTGAACCAGCCTCAGACAGGTCAGATGTCCAGACAGTGAAAGGTGAGTATATCCTTGCAGCCGGTTTGGAAAAGTAGAAAGTTAAATTATACATGATGTTAATATCCTACTTGTAAGTTGTATGGGCCTACATGTATACGAGACAATTAATTGACGATTGTATAAGTTTAACATATATATTGAACTATCATGGTCAGGTTAATGGTTCATAAATGGTTTATTTATAAAACCAGCTAGAAAATCATTCCCCAGTCTGTGACTAAAAACATGATTTATATGCATCCACACAAATGTATTTCCAGAATATAAGTGAGGATAAGTGCCATTTTAGGGGGGTATTATAGACCTGCATAACAGAAACCACATTCCCAGAATCTAATTGATCCAGGAATGGTATGGCGTATGGGAGATCGGGTGACAAATCAGATACGGAATCAGGTTATCCAGACTTAGACTAGTTCCAGTGATTTAGTCAATTGTAAGCGTGTCATTCCGAAAGCAGCATGCTGTTGTTGTAAATCCACTTCTCCGATTCCTCATGTAAGACCCCTCCCCCTAACACAAAATTCAACAAACACTTTTTGTGGTGGTGTCGTACGGTACATGACGACGAACGCTTTATTGACAATCACTTTGAGACTCTAACCCCACACATTCTACACGGGGACTCTAACCCCACACATATTCATAAAACTCTAACCCCACACACATCTCGGGGGACTCTAACCCCACACACATCTCGGGGGACTCACCCCACACACACATCTCGGGGGACTCTAACCCCACACACATCTCGGGGGACTCTAACCCCACACACATCTCGGGGGACTCTAACCCCACACACATCTCGGGGGACTCTAACCCCACACACATCTCGGGGGACTCTAACCCCACACACATCTCGGGGGACTCTAACCCCACACACATCTCGGGGGACTCTAACCCCACACACATCTATATTTCAGCATAGGTGCTTAAATTAAGCGTTCGTTGTAGCATCGACGTGTACCGTAGACGAGAATGGTTAAACGGAGACTCTCTCGCTCTTATAAAACACATACGGCGCTCGACTGAACACAGTTCACATTCGGAGCTATACTCACGTCTTACACCCCATGGAGAAAGAAGTTTCCTTTTAATTCATTCCATTCAACCAAAGGAAACTATATTTCTCCGACTCCTCATGTAAGACCCCTCTCCCCAACACAAAATTCAACAAACACTTTTTGTGGTGGTGTCGTACGGTACATGACGAGCTTCAAAGAAAGCGATACAGGCCAAGAGACTTTGACAATTTCACTTACCCATCTTTGGCACACTCACTCTTCCAAAGCCCGTGATGTTTGAACATTCTATCTTGTACATCATTAATTGCTGCCACAGAGGGACCAACAGCACGCAGGCTGTGCAACCAATATATCTTAATATTGGGTATATGCGGTTTCAATGCTTCAATATACTTCTCGTAACCGACTGTAAGCCATTAGCTTATCTGTTTCCTGAAGTTAACACGAAGCACATTTACTCACGTTTCTAAAAATGAATACATCTCACTCTTCCAAAGTCCATGATATTTGAACATTCTATCTTGTACATCATTAATTGCTGACGCAGAGGGACCAACAGCACGCAGGCTGTGCAACCCATATATCTTAATATTGGGTACATGCGGTTAGAATGCTTCTTGTAACCGACTGTAAGACATTGGCTTATGTTTCCTGAAGTCTATAACACGTAGCACATTTACTCACGTTTCTAAAATGAATACATCCAAATCCGCTATACACGCCATTATTTCAAACAGCCTATTTACAGGACATAATTTGTTACCAGTCTTGGCAATAACTAGCCAAACTCCATCTCTATGCACATCAATCTCTTGATTTTTCAATAAAAAATCGACATATAAGCTGAATAGAGTATAATATCACATCTTCGAATGTACAACAGTTCTGCTGATCTACAAAATCCAGCATAGGCAAGCAAGCACATTGTAAATACTCGTTACTTGTTACCTTTTCATTCGTGCTTCAAACATTTTCGTGAGAATTACACATTCACAGGCTCTTTTTTCACAACAGATTTACAATATTTACGTTTTGCTGCTTCTCAGACATTTTAACCATTGTATTTTCGGTAGGATTCGCCACCGCTGTCACTACATGCATAAATCTGATGCTAAAGAAAGCATTTTCGGCTGTTAGCAATAAGATAAACAGCACATATTCAATATCGTGTATAAACTGATTGACGGCTGACGTTGTGCCATGCATCGGCCCTCATACTTTGAAAGCCATACTTTACAAATGGCGAAAATCATCCAGAGAAAATATCTCTTTGCCCGGATATGACAAAGGCTTAATGATTGAAGATTTTAACAAAACTCCAAAAAAATATTCTCTGACATTTCAGATATCTCAGTCTAATTTAATATCTCTCAGTGTTATAAACGGGACACAGATCCGATCCCGTTCGCCCTATTATCAGGCACGCACAGCATATAACCATCAAAAAGCACAAGGTCTGAGCGCTTAATATATAGTAAATTAACTGAATCCAAATTGAATCAGCATTAGCAAATAAACACATATCAAAAAATTCTCTGATCCACTTATGTTCGGTTACCGCATGCTTTAATAATGCGCCGTTTACTGAGCTTATTCTTCTTGGTGTAGTCAACAAGATCTTAGTAGCCTCAATTATGTTCTAATTCGTTGCACTCAAATGAACAAATCTTTTATCATTTCCACAAACACTCTCATCTTTCCCAACTATTTATTCATAACTAGAGTAGCCAGTGCCTTGAAGTCCGATCTCGCATACCGAGACACAATGGATGTTGGGAAATACGATTGGAATTCGAAAATTGAAAACCCTATGGAGTAACTTTCATCGATACCGGACGCCGCCCAGGCGAAAACAGAGATAATATAGCGTGCAAAAGCTCTGAAAACCTATATCGGTAGCAGTGCGTCAAGCATCTCCAGCCAAGGTGACGAACTCCACCCTCCGTGCATACAATCTACATGCATAATGCAATTTGTTTTATATATAAATCATCTGTGACAACCACTGTGACAATGCAACCCATGCCAGCGTCCTCCAATGCGCTATACCATTGTGACGGGTCAGAGACAGCCCATGCTTCAAATACATACATCAACATATTGTTAAGTGGTAAATGGGCCTACACTTTATGGACCCAGCATACGGTTGACATGCTCAAACATCATGGATGCCCCAGTCACCACTCCGATTCTTCATCAGCTTAATAATCAGCTTCTTCATTTTCTAACCGTGGTATCATTGAACTTCCAAATGAACGTTCTGCTGTAAGCATAATTCAAAAATAGACATAGAAAGGCATTTTTAGACAACTTTCATACTTCCTTTACATATTAAGCTTTCCATATTCTGGCCAAGTGTAAACCATTTTAAGTCTTAAAATATTTATAAAGCTAAGAAAAAAACTTATATGTACTGCCTTCAATTTTCTCTGTGTCGAGCTCCATACATTTCAATATCAGATTACCGACCAATCACCACCACCTCATGTGGCTGTCAATATCTTGGCCATTCTTCAATAGCATAGCACGAAGTATAAATGTTTTCCTGAATTTCACAGTAGCGCTGATACAGCTCAATTCCATTTTAGTTATGACTGTACAGTTCTCTTAGAACAGCATTATTCCATAGGAATTAGTCTCATATAAAAATCTCCAGTATTCACTGACCAACAATTAGTGTGCTTTCGGTTCACACTTTATGTAAGAATCACAAGGCAATGCATACAATAGCCAAGTCCGGGGACAACAATTTGTCCAGACCTGTGCCTTTTCAACGACACAAAGACAAAGGACAATAGTTCCTTCAAATGATCACATCTCGACAGGGACAATAGTAATCAATGGAGACAATGGACAAGTAGGGCTACTGTCAAAATTTCTAATCAAACGATACATTTCAAACACAATGTAGGTTTACTCACCCTAGAACGTACGAAGCTAAGTGTACATGTATCTACTGCATCTAATACTTACAGTAGCATGAGGTGAATTCTGTTGGGATTGGCCTTAAACATCCTATCGGATACACAATCTTAGCAGTTTCTGAAAATGTAAAATGCATTGACCATATCCACAACACCTGAAGTGGAACTGCAATTTTTGACTCCTGACGATCAAATATATTACACAATGCAGTGATCATGTAACAAGAACAAAATTCTCATCCGCTCATTTGTCAAACCTCCCTTCATCATACGCCCATCTCGCCTTCCAAAACAAGGTCTGGGAAACATCGGCTACCTTCATTAGATATTGTAGCAATGCATTCACTTCCCGCGTAAATGCTTCGTAGAATCTGTAACGAGAGTAAAACAGATATTATTATAGAGAAAAAGTATCATATCCTTAGCTGGCATATTGAAAAAGGGGGTCTATCTCACCATACCAGGTTGCATCGTGAAAACGAGCTGCTTGCTCAAGCTTGTATAGCTCTGTCATCCGCTGGTTTTCATCGGATCTTTGGCAAGCTTAGTGACCACATAATATTCCGAGATTCTCACCAATCTGAGATGAATCGGGAATTAATCATCTGTTACGATAACGTAGCCTCTGCTTCTCTCTGTCTATTAGTCAGTTGCATAATCAACTTCACCGTACTGTAGATCCTACTGCTCATGTTGATATGGCTCAAACCATCTATAATTTTACCGTAAAGTTATGCTGTAATTGTTGCCGTTTCTTTTACATGGGAACTCATAGCCATAGGAACTAATTTTCGAATATTCCGTCTTTCCGTATTGGAGGGTCCACTTTATTTGACCCAGCCCATCCAGTATTTGCAATTTATTTCCTGTATGTTTCCAGAAAAATGTCTGCCTTGATTTTCTGCACGTCTTTAGTCGTCTGTGCGAACTCAGCACTTAACTGTCTGATATTTTCCTCCACGGATAACTCTATCTCTTCTTTGACGAAGCGACTGCTCTTAAAATTTCATCCAGTTTAGAGCTGATATTAGTTTGTTCTTCTATATCAGGCTGGCACTTCACAGCTATTGCAGTCAACTTCGAATAATATGTGTGCCAAGCGGTTATGAAAAAAGCTGAGTTAAATTAAGCGTTCGTTGTAGCATCGACGTGTACCGTAGACGAGAATGGTTAAACAGAGACTCTCTCTCTCTCTTATAAAACACACACGGCGCTCGACTGAACACAGTTCACACTCGGAGCTATACTCACGTCTTACACCCCATGGAGAAAGAAGTTTCCTTTTACTTCATTCCATTCAACCAAAGGAAACTATATTCGCCTGATGATGAAGTTTGTGCCGTTTGCACAGTTACTGTGGCCATAATACGCTCTTGTATATTACTTTAGATCCTTTGCTTTATACTGGTGTCAGTTTTATTCAGTTCTGCTCAACAACTTTCTCAAATGCCAGCCCCCAAAACATCGTTTGCAGCGATCCATTAGCAGAGAGTACATGGTTATCAGGTTATACAAATGCACGAAATTGCGGATTTGAGAATGATCCGGAAGCGGACTTTGAGAAAAATCGGTAAGCAGATTATTTAAATAGTTTCTGTAGTCAGTATTTTTACTTTAATGTATTATTTATAAAGTCTAAAATGTCAACTATCATCAGTTACAAAAGGTCCAGAACTTAGAAAAAACCTACATAATAAACACAGAGCTGTGTATTCTTATTTTAGTGATAACAAAAACAATATATATTTTCTTGGCTCCTGGGGTCTAAGTTAGCCAAGACCCCGAAAAATAGAAATAACTTGGTCCCAGAGTCTCAGCATGATGGGGATTCAGGATCGTCTGATGATGCAGAACAAATGAACTTGTTCAGTTTGTATAAATTACCAATATTATACAAGTTCAGTCTACATGTACACGGTAATTCTGCGTTAGTTCAGATGACATTGATCAGTTATGAGGTTCCGTTATTGTGTTAAACAAGTTGAATGATTCCAGGATAATATTTTAAAATAAAGGAACTAAATCAACACGATATCAATTGTCACTTTATTGAGAAAAAAAGTGGCCCCTAAAACAATATTTTGGCTCCCAGAAATTTTCACCTTGGGGGTCAATGGCTCCTTGGCAGTGAGCAAACATTTCAACCCCTATGAGTTCAGGTCAATGGAGCGCTGTGGCACAGGCTATTCAGGTCACTGGAGCACCGTGTGATAATTTCATCTTCAAATAGTTTTCGTATTCAAATATTCCACACTAATTATTCCCCATTTGGGCTATCATGTATATCTTCAGTTAAAATTCTCTGCCCGCTTCGACGGCTTTTCTGTCTCGCCGTTGAGTGTGTGTTGTACGCGGAGAGGAAAATGACGTCACTGCGTGACGTATAAGCGACGTAGCGACGATCACGAGTTTGAATGCTGCACAGCTGCAGCCATGGGATAACGTCATGGCTCGTGCCTACGGTTCGGTAATGTCGCACAGCATACGTTGGTAGAATGCACCATACGTGTATATGCTTGTTGACACGGCCGTGGAAAAATAAACGGCATGCCTTGCCGTTTATTTTTAAAGATCAATTCCTTCTATTTTCTCGTGAATGGTAGAAACAAGTTTATTTGTTTTGTGGTCAAATGTGTTTCATGTTGTACCTGTTGTAACATATGTCACTTAACGGGATCTAAACCTCGAGAGCTACAACATGACACCACCCACGACGCATTCGGACCAAGGATGGTCCATCTCTACACCAAGTACCTTCCTGCCCCGCCCCAAAATGCCCACTTTCGCTACTACTCGTTCTGATGACGTCACCCATGATGTCACAGATGACGCGAACATCCCTAAAATGGGGATGAACACCCCGAGAGCTACAAGATGACACCTCCCACGACACGATCGGACCAAGAATGAGCCCTCTCTACCCCAAACTCACCTCCACTCAACCCCAAAATGGCCACTTTACTTACTACACCCAACTGCCCGTGCGCAGATTGACGCGATTTGCAATAAAAAACACGCCATTCTGACTCTACTCCACACAAGCTTCACGTTGACACCTTCCGCGACCCATTTGGACCCATAGTGATCCATGTCTACCCCAAGCACACCCCAACGCACACCCCAAAATGTCCAATTTCTATACTACGGCCAGACTGCACATGCGCAGACTATCGAACACGGACGAATCATTAGTCTAGTCAGATGCTCCTCCACGAGAGCTTCAAAATAAGACCTCATACGACACCATAGGACCATTAAGGACTCACCTAGACTCCAAAACGTCCACCCCGTATGGACCTATACCCCATAGCCATGCAGTATAGGCCTATGGGCCTACTCAGGCCTCGGTGAACTTTTTCCAAAAAAATCACTGTTTCGCTCCGGGACCCTTCCCATCATGTTCTAAATGACGAGACGTGAAAAACAAAACCAAACAACCCATATCACAATGAACGTGTGTGAATTTCCCAGGTTGGACCTATCCCCTCATATAGCCAGCCTATAGGCCTATATACAGCCCTACCCGGTTCTTTTCCAAAAATTTCAACGATTCGCTCCAGGACCCTTCCCATCATGTTCTAAATGACGAGACGAGAAAAACAAAAGCAAACAACCCATATCACAATGAACGTATGTGAATTACCCAGGTTGGACCTATGCCCCTATATAGCCAGCTTATAGGCCTATATACAGCCCTACCCGGTTCTTTTCCAAAAATTTCACCGATTCGCTCCGGGACCCCTCCCATCATGTTCTAAATGAAGAGACGAGAAAAACGAGACCCCACAACCCATAGTAACATGCAAAAAAATTGACCACCAATCCCTCTCGGATATATACCCATACACGCATTTCCCTGTATATTGTATATTGTAGGGGTAAAGTCCGTGTTCCGCTTTTTATTTATTTATTTTATTTATTTATTTCTGTGAAAACACCCATGACATGACTGAAGAGAGCTTCACTTTGACACCTCACTCGACCCAATCGGACTCCATGCAGCGTATTTGAAGTCTGGGGACTATTTTCTGTCCGCGGAAGCTGACCGCATCACCGCCAGACCGCATCACCGCGGAGGACTACATACCCTGCAAAAATTGGAACTCTTCTGTGTTCGGAGGTAGCTCTGCTCCTTGCCGGAACTATAGCGGCCTTTACCTCTGTGAGCGCCACGTGACCGCCCCAATATGCAAATTGTTGAGGTCAACTTGGCTTTAACCGTGTTTTATATACTACTGTCCTCTACTCCCTTAACACTTGAGCCCGACGAAGTCCAAGTGTGGCTATAGGATTCCATCAAATATATTTGAAATTTCCTTTGGAAGGTAGTTTCAGTTAGCTTTTATCAAACAGTTCATAGCTTTGGGACGTTTGAAGAAGTCGGAACCAAAATCATCACGCACGTGGTCGTTGTTGTTGTAAATTGCGCCTGTCGCACTTTCGTTATCAAGTTCGATTCAGAGATTTAATTCTCCTTCAGCAAAAACGTCTCATAATTCGTTTAAACTTTACAGCTGAAGACATAACCCCTAGCAAGAAAGTCGCTAGTTCAATTTAATATGTCACATCAAGAAAACAGACGTACGTCACCTCAAAGTACCGGTAAAGATTTCTGTTCGTCATGAGATTGATTTCTCGTTTAACAGTCACGTCTATAATTCGTTAATACTTTCAACCGAGAGACACAGGCCATGGCGAGTAACTGGTTATTTCGAAGGCGTGAGATAAAGAAAATGAACTATGTCACCTCGAATTTCCGTGGTTCCGGCTGCTGCATCGGCTGCTGGTTGTCACATAAATAAATGAAGTCTGCAATAGGGGTTTTAGCGCGTATAGATACCCGAAGTTGCTACTTATACTGTAAACGTTATCAAGACGTGAAAGTAATGAAAATTGCACATTAAGCAATTCCTATAATAAATAATATCATCACCAACCAATACGTAACTTGAAAAAAACTTGTGGAGATCAAACCTTGGACTACCTTGGACTACATTCGCAGGCGGATCAATCCTTGAGAAAAAAAATTACGGGTTGACCATGCATGGGTTATGTCTCCTGGTATTTCGTGGAGAGCACTGATCATTCGGAAAAAAGGAAGGATAATTTGGTATTCAGGGACAAAGCGGGCAATATTCCGTTGATATTTTGAAAGCAGAATGGAGAGAAAAGACTGATGCAAAGGGAAACATGTGAAACGGGCTGTAGAACTACCTTCAATTATTCTTGGAATAGTTTTCATTCGGGATGTATCGGGTACCTTATTCAGCAAAGACCATTCCATTACCCGAGGGTTCCCGATTGTCAGTAGAATTTGACCAAAGCATAATCCATAAAACTTGTTTATATAATGATTCCACAATATCAATAACCCAAAAGATACAGAAGGCACATCTACAAAATACATTCTGTACTGGATAGAAGTTTTGAGCACCTGCCTTCAGTAGTTTTCAAGATATGGAGTGTTAACGAAAATGGTACGGACAGACGACGGGCAGACGGACGGACGGACAGACGGACCCACAACAATACCCCTATGCCCATTCGGGCTGAGGGGTAAAAAATAACTTGCGACTGATGGGACAGACATTTATTATGAAACCAACCTGATGAAATGATAAATAATGTCTTCTCTGCATGTTACTAATATTTGTAAAAATATTTTACTTTTTTCAGATAATAGAAAGCATATCCTTCAAATATATTATCTAATTACCAAAGTTATAATCACAGCTAAATTGCGTTGATTTGCAATTTATAATCTCAGCTAAATAGCGTAGATTCGCAAAACACGTTTCAAGTTTTTGATTTGAGAAAGAGAGAATATATTGTCTAATTAGAAAAGTTATAATCTCAGCTAAATTGCGTAGATTCGCAATTGATAATCTGAGCTAGGCATAGCGTAGATTCGCAAAGCATGTTTCCAGTTTTTGATTTGAGAAAGAATGTATTGTCTAATTAGAAAAGTTATAATATCAGCTAAATTGCGCAGATTCGCAATTGATAATCTCAGCTATGTAGCGTAGATTCGCAAAACACGTTTTCAGTTTTTGATTTGAGAAAGAGAGAATATATTGTCTAATTAGCAAGTTATAATCTAAGCTAAATAGCGTAGATTCGCACTTGATAATCTCAGCTAAATTGCGTAGATTCGCGCTTGATAATCTCAGCTGGACACTCTGAAGAAGGAAGTTTCAGACCTCTTTCTTGTCGTGTTAGAACTCTATCTTTTGCTGTGTTAGCAAGACACAGCGCTGGTGCTCAAGTCTTTCCTCACTATAATACAGGATCATTAGTCCGTATACGGGTCTAAATCGCCCCGTAAAAATCCAACGGTGCGTATAGCGCAAAGTACCCTGAGTGAGGATTTCGAAAATCAGTCCACTTCCCATTTGCCCACGTGACCATATATGTCTTCACTTGTTACAAGTTTACTCATTTGTCAAATTTAATATTCTTGATAAGACATCGAGTTATTTATGACTTACGGCTAAATTAATTTGTACCATGGTATATATTATTTACAGGCATCTTATAAATATGAATTATGGCAGGCTTGGCGATTTTATACCATGGTATAAAATAACAATAGACATCCTATAAATACGAGTTATGGCAGGCTTGGCGATTTTATACCATGGGACAAAATAATCATAGGCATGATCGCATCCTGAAAGTACGAATTATGGCAGGCTTGGCGATTTGATACCATGGTACAAAATAATTATAGGCATCCTGTAAATACGAATTATGGCAGGCTTGGTATTTTATACCATGGTACAAAATATTTAAAGGCATCCTATAATTATTTTATACCATTGGTATGAAATGACGACTTGTGGCAAGGGTGGCCAACCTTGGGCTTACACGAAGCCCAGCGAACTAAGTCCAAGATTGAACTAAACCAATAGTAGTCACACTAGTTACAAACTTAGTTCTGTAAGTTAACATATTATTAGCTATGATTCCGCGGCATGAATTCTCCGATGAAAAACGGAGTGTTCAAATTTATTGTTTTATGAGCTGATGCTCATGGAAACACTGGGTTTTATTAGATCATATAAAATCACGGCAAGAAAAAAAATGGGCGTTTTTAGATTTTAATTAGGCAATATACCATATTAGGCCTACATGAATCACTTGAGACATTTTCCACCTCTCATGTCCAGTGTCAGTTTTAAGGAGAATGATCACTCTCTTAAATTTTCCTCTAGGGTAGTTTTTGATCACTCCATCTCCTCAAACTTGCCAATGGAGCGACTGATTACTCTTGCATTGCTCACAAAACAGAACCCAGGTAGAAAGATGTTAACTTCGACCCCTGCATGATGTGTGAATACTCAAGTCACAACAATTATTATAGGTTACATGTATTTGTGTGTCCGATAACAAACATTTAAAAAGGTTGGTATATCTAAATGTAAGTTGATACCGGTATGTTTTTTCTTTTATAAATTCTTTTTCAAGCATAACAAACAGACAGTTTGTATAGAATTTCATCAAATACATTGCACATGCAAAAAAAAATCACACGATGAATACTATTTGTTTTTACCATGAAAATGTATAGGTTACACCATTTTTTACAGAAAACACACAATATTTAAGAGGGATTTATACCTGAAAATCTGATTAATAACCCCCCCCCCCTCCGTGTCAATGTTTCGGCGATTTCTTCAAAATGGTTTAGAATATGGTCATAAAAATTCACCCACTTATCTATCTCGACAGGAGGAAGATTGTAAAAACAAAAAAGAAAAACAAACAATTCATATTTACATTAATTTTGAACGTAATTTTAGTCTATGGAAATGTCAATCGGACTCAGTCCCCAGGGACAATTCGGAAAACTCTCATCGGCAAAAATCACATGGCAGCAAAATAACTCCCATTTAGTACCGTGTTAAAAATTGCTGAAGTGAATGGATTACACCCAAACATTTACCTCGGCAATTGCTGAATGCTGTGGCCAATTGCAAGGGTTGCGGACTTAAATCAATTAATATAATACAACCCCAAATGCAATATCGAAGTGATCACCTGCCATTTTCAAAAAATGAAAGACTGCATGCTACTGTTGCAGTGTTGGGTGGGTAGAAATCATTGTTTACCAGCCACTGGAGACCGGTAATTTACAAAACACATTTCAACTCCTGTGCCCAAACCATTTTTCACAAATTGACTATGTAATATTATATATTCCATTTACCTGGGTTATTTACAGACGAATCAGACGAATGCCGTTCTTACAGCAAGGACAAGATCCAGGGACCATTTGTGGTGACTACGCATTGTGAAAAGACAAGGAAAACTATTGACCAGCAGAACTCAGTATTTTTAGTCGGTACATCGGGAAGTGGCAAATCATTTATCCTCCATTACATGTCTGCTAATCCCTTACCATGCTATCACCCCATTATGTGTAAAAGACCAAGTGAAATTAAAAGGTACATTGAGCGTGTACAGGGTAGTGACATACAACTGTTGTTTGTGGCTGATGAACCTTTTGGTACATCATTCATAGATCACATACTGACAAATGAATGGATCAATGATCATAAGAACACAGAGATGCACTTGGGTAAACATAAAATTATATTTGCTACCAGGAAGTCGTTGTGGGTTGAGTGTAAGGTGCATCTCAAAGACTGTTCATTTTTCACCAACACAGTTGAAGTCACCTCTGCCAATTTGACAGTTGGCGACAAACGTGAATTGTTGAAAGCACATTTGGGTGGGGCGGAAAAACTTACCCCAGAAATGATAGAAACTATTGAAATAATAGCACACATAGAAAATCCAATAGCATATAGCCAATCCTGTAAACTCGTGGGCGATTCTGTCATTGTCGAATGTCCACATGGTCTGTCAAGGGAAGAAATCATTCAAATCTTTCAGAGGCCATATTCCCATCTTCGTTCTGAGCTACAGAAAATGACAGCTGGTTGGAAGGAGAGATACGCTTTGCTTTGTTTGATCATGCTGTCTGGTGGTAGCATACCTTGTGAAGAGCTGTCCTATTCACGGTCTCATGTAAAAGCTGATGTTGGCGAGATAATTGATTGTGTTGCTGATGTGTGTGACTGTCAACATGTAACATGTGGAGGTCTGCAAAGGTGTGCTGAGAAATTATCTGGGACTTATTTAGAAAAGGTACACACAACAGGAGAAGATTCCAGTACGTGTGAAGTATACAAATTCTTCCATGATTCCATACACGAAGCAGTGACGATGGAGTTTGCACAGCTACATCTCGGATATTGTTTGAAATATCTGAACTGTGATGTTGTTGTGAACATCGCGCGTCCTTACAACTACGAAAAACGAGAGCAAGAATTTGCCATCAATGTTCCTACAGATTACTACAAGAAACTAGCGGGAATCTTCACAACGAAAGTCATCGGAGAAAACGGAAAGAGGGGTCTGGGTGATGTATTCAACAACCCGTGTGTGAAAGACGAACCATTTCAAATTGTGTGGATTGATTACCTGAGAAAAACCTCGCCGGATAAACTAACAGCTTTCAGTCAGACTAAAGGCCGGTATGGTTGGTGTGTATTGTATTATGTAGCTAAGTCCGGGGCCCACAAACTGCTGGAATTAATCCACGATAACCGCCATCTTGTCTGCAGTGAGTGTAGTGACGAGTATGATCTGCCCTGTTTGTTAATGGGAGCAGTTGCCGGTGATCAGGTACAAATTGTGACATCATATTGGACCTCACTCACATCGACCCGGGATCGTAAGGAGATGGCGAGGAGAGGACTGAGTACAGCAGTTCGGTGTGGTAGTGTTAGAACGGCGAAATGGGTCCTACAGACCTATTGTACACCTTGTAAAGGAGAGAATTGTGCCTGTGTACTGGGACTGTACTGGGCCTCAAAGAGAGGTCATACTGACTTGGTTAGACTGTTTATATCATCTCATGGTCAGAATGTGAATACAACAGTCGTTTTAGGAGGTACAAGTCTTCACGAGGCTGCTCAGCGTGGATGGTCAAATGTTGTTAAGTTCCTTCTCTCAGTCGGAGCAAACGTTAATCTGAGGGATGATGCAGGGAGAACAAGTCTTGACAGGGCTGTTCGTGAGGGTCATACAGAGATTGTCAATATGCTCATACTAGCTAGCGGAGGTCGTCATGGCCAACAATAAACGTCGGAGAAAAACTGTGGATTGGAACTTTGACCTCTGACTATGAATTTTGGTTGGTTATTTACTTTTAGGTTTCAAAGATGTCATTCAACGTTTTGATCTGTTTTTGGAGATGTTTTGTTGTGTGTATCTATAGATAAGACCTCCTAACAGATGTGGCTTTGCTGTTGTATATTCGGCTCAGAGGATTTTGTTTGATGTTATCCAATGCGATTATGGTACGTGATTCTGGGACAATATTTGAACATAAAATAATTGTCTTACCTGATGGTTAAAGTTTATCTTCATCCATAATCCATGTTTTTCCGTGGGCATAGGAATAAAATCCCCAGGATCCTAGGTAAAAACTGAGCTGTGATCTATCAAACTTGGACACACAAACGATGATTACATGAAGTTTTCACTGAGCACAGAAATATTGACACCAATTTCAGGATAAATTATCAGGATTATAACACAAATTTGTGTAACGGTAGATGATGACTTTCGCTTACAATACAGACCGTTATCAGGCCTCGGTACGGATTTCATGTGTCAGACTGGAACTTTGATCTCAGTTGATCTGATAACAAATTTGACATCACTGATCATCAGGTGTCTGAGGCCAGGGAATCTGTAATAGAGAAACAGATTAATATTTAGCACCGGCATTTGATAGCACAAAGTACAGTCTGTATTGTGGATTGTCATTCAATCCTAGATTCATGACTATATAGCCTACTTTTTGAAACTAGACTTCACAGAAGAAATGTAGAATTTTTCAATGCATTTTAGACCGAGTCTGGAGTATGTGAATTTTCTTTTCTATTCTAACAGTTACAAAGGAATTTCATATTTTGTGGAACATGTGTTATTGCAGTATAATGTGTAAAATAATGTAAATATTTATCTGAATACCTGTCAAATGTGCAGTTAGAACATCAGAACTAGGCTACATGTAAATGTGTAATCCATTTACATGAATATTGTATTTTTTTTAACTCGCCTCTTAATGGGCATGTTTGAACAACGGAAGTAGTAGATGCGCCCTTATGGACGTGGACCAATCAGAATTGAGAACGAAAGTGACGTCATCGTATGACGTAGTTAGGGCGTGGTCATCAGAAACCGGTAAAACCGGTTTAACCGGTCGTAAGAAACCGGTCAAACCGGTTTAAATTATTTAGGGCGTGGTTGTAAGAAACCGGTTTAACCGGTCTTAAGAAACCGGTAAAACCGGTTTAACCGGTTGTAAGAAACCGGTCAAACCGGTTTAACCTGTCGTAAGAAACCGGTCAAACCGGTTTTTTGACGTAATTAGGGTGTGGTCGTAAGAAACCGGTAAAACCGGTTTAACCGGTCCTAAGAAACCGGTTATACCGGTTTTGTGACGTAATTTAGGGCGTGGTTGTAAGAAACTGGTCAAACCGGTTTAACTGGTCGTAAGAAACCGGTAAAACCGGTTTAACCGGTTGTAAGAAACCGGTCAAACCGGTTTAACCTGTCGTAAGAAACCGGTAAAACCAGTTTAACCGGTTTGAATAGGGCGGTATGGTGTCTATTTTTAACAGTAATGTCTATTTTTAGCTGTTCCTTTGTTAGCTAACAATAAAAACATCACGTGACAACATTGAGTTGATGGGCCACGAAATCCGAAGGGGGAAGCGGCCCTTAAATTACAATTTCAATCAATCAAAAAAAAAAGTTCAGCGGTCATATGTCTCTCACGCACGAAGGTGCGTTTTTACGTATTGGGTCGATCTCCTGTCTCGGTATACAATGGATGACGAGAAAACATTTGACGAAGGTAAGTTCGCATTATCAATCATTCCTTTGAGAACAAGCGGCTCGTTTCTTAAAAGATCTATTGGTCGAATCATAGCGTATGTTGAGAGAAGGTCTTTCATATACTATAGACTGACACAATCCAATGTATTAGAGCAAATGCCGTGTATAGTTAGCTAACTGTGCGAGTTAAATTGTGTGCCTCGATTGTCACAGCCGACCGCGCATCTATTGTCCTTCTCACCGGTCCATTGCACTTTAGCGAACGGTCTGTTTTGATACGCGCCGATGTACACGAAAATGATATTCTTTCTTTCTTGAATTTTCTTAGTCTAAAATAGTTCGATAATCTAGGTTTATTATTTGTTAGGCCTTAAATATATATGGGAGAATTTCTGTTAAATACTGTACGGTTGTACATACCGACGGTATAGTTTATTCAACCCCTTATAATACATGTATAGCTAAATGACCGTGCACGTTAAATTATGTGTCTCGGATTGTCACAGCCGACCGCACATCTATTGTCATTCTCTGTGCGCACCGGTCCATTAAGTTCAAATAGGATGTATTATGCGCCGCTATTGACATTAACACCATTCAAAAGACCTTTATTCGGTGCCCCTAGCATTGTCTCTGCACACGGGAGAAAATTAAACTATGTTGTCGTGTATTAAAATAGGGCAACTGTTAGCTATGCATCTGTCTCTCTGGCCGAGTTACTGCGAGAATAAAAGAAACGTTTAACACTCTTTCTATCGCAATTATTTCAAGAAATTCGATAAACACGTATAACATAATTTGACAAAAACAAAGATAAATTTTTACCGTATTGGCGTCGCTAAAATTATGGCCTCTCGATCGAACGTGTTATTTACCCCCGACAACTTACACTATTGTGCAAGTCACCAACACACTAGCATTGTTTTACAAGTCACCAACACTCTAGCATTGTTTTACAATACAATACAGTAAACACACACGGTGAGCATTGGGAATGATCGCTCACGATATGATGACTATTTGTATCGTGTTCCGACGAAGCGTAGCGTCCGCAAAAGCGCCCGCAAGCGCCCGCAAAAGCGCCCGCAACGCCCGCAAGCGCCCGCAAAAGCGCCCGCAACGCCCGCAAGCGCCCGCAAAAACGCCCGCAACGCCCGCAAAAGCGCCCGCAACGCCCGCAAGCGCCCGTTTCAACGCCCTTCGATATCTGAGAGAAAGAGAGAGATCAGCATATTCACAAGTTTTCATATATTTTATTATCACGCAAAAGCGCCTGCAACGCCCGCAAGCGCCGCAAAGCGCCCGCAACGCCCACAAGCGCCCGTTTCAACGCCCTTCGATACCTTCTTCGATTATGGCCTCTCGATCGAACGTGTTATTTACCCCCGACAACTTACACTATTGTGCAAGTCACCAACACACTAGCATTGTTTTACAAGTCACCAACACTCTAGCATTGTTTTACAATACAATACAGTAAACACACACGGTGAGCATTGGGAATGATCGCTCACGACATGATGACTATTTGTATCGTGTTCCGACGAAGCGTAGCGTCAGCAAAAGCCGCAACGCCGCACGCCCGCAACGCCCGCAACGCGCCGCAAGCGCCCGCAGAAAGCGCACCCTCATATATTTTATTATCCGCAAAGCGCCCGCAACGCCCGCAAGCGCCCGCAAACTTGTAACGCTAACCTTCGATATCTGAGAGAAAGAGAGAGATCAGCATATTCACAAGTTTTCATATATTTTATTATCCCGCAAAAGCGCCCGCAACGCCCGCAAGCGCCCGCAACGCCCGCAAAAACGCCCGCAACGCCCGCAAAAACGCTCGCAACGCCCGCAAAAGCGCCCGCAACGCCCGCAACGCCCTTCGATATCTCAGAGAAAGACAGAGATCAGTATATTCACTAGTTTACATATATTTTATTATCCCGCAAAAGCGCCCGCAAGCGCCTGTTTCAACGCCCTTCGATATCTGATAAAAAGAAAGAGATCAACACGTTCACAAGTTTTCAAATATTTTATTAGCCCGGCTACTAAAATATTTGAAAACTTGTGAACGTGTTGATCTCTTTCTTTTTATCAGATATCGAAGGGCGTTGAAACAGGCGCTTGCGGGCGCTTTTGCGGGATAATAAAATATATGTAAACTAGTGAATATACTGATCTCTGTCTTTCTCTCAGATATCGAAGGGCGTCGAAACGGCCACTTGCGGGCGTTGCGGGCGCTTTTGCGGGCGTTGCGGGCGTTTTTGCGGGCGTTGCGGGCGTTTTTGCGGGCGTTTTTGCGGGCGCTTGCGGGCGTTGCGGGCGCTTTTGCGGTATAATAAAATATATGAAAACTTGTGAATATGCTGATGTCTCTCTTTCTCTCAGATATCGAAGGGCGTTGAAACGGGCGCTTGCGGGCGTTGCGGGCGTTGCGGGCGCTTTTGCGGGATAATAAAAGATATGAAAACTTGTGAATATACTGATCTCTCTCTTTCTCTCAGATATCGAAGGGCGTTGAAACGGGCGCTTGCGGGCGTTGCGGGCGTTTTCCGGGCGCTTGCGCGCGCTTTTGTGGGCGCTTGCGGGCGTTGCGGGCGCTTTTGCGTGATAATAAAATATATGAAAACTTGTGAATATGCTGATCTCTCTCTCTTTCTCTCAGATATCGAAGGGCGTCAAAACGGCCGCTTGCGGGCGTTGCGGGCGCTTTTGCGGGCGTTGCGGACGTTTTTGCGGGCGTTGCGGGCGTTGCGGGCGCTTTTGCGGGCGCTTTTGCGGGCGCTTTTGCGGGCGTTGCGGGCGTTTTTGCGGGCGTTGCGGGCGTTGCGGGCGCTTGCGGGCGTTGCGGGCGCTTTTGCGGGCGCTACGCTTCGTCGGAACACGATACAAATAGTCATCATATCGTGAGCGATCATTCCCAATGTTCACCGTGTGTGTTTACTGTATTGTATTGTAAAACAATGCTAGAGTGTTGGTGACTTGTAAAACAATGCTAGTGTGTTGGTGACTTGCACAATAGTGTAAGTTGTCGGATAAATAACACGTTCGATTGAGAGGCCGTAATTTTAGCGACGCTAATACGGTAAAAATTTATCTTTGTTTTTGTCAAATTATGTTATATGAGTTTATCGAATTCCTTGAAATAATTGTCGTAGAAAGAGTATTAAACGTTTCTTTTATTCTCACAGTAACTCGGCCAGAGAGACAGGTGCATGGCTAACAGTTGGCCTATTTTAGTCCACGGCAACATAGTTCAATTTTCTCCCTTGTGCAGAGACTGTTAGGGGTAGCGAATGGAATGGTATTGATGCCAATATAGACGCATAATACATCACCTTTTGCACTTAATGGACCGGTGCGCACAGAGAAGAACAATAGATGTGCGGTCGGCTGTGACAATACGAGGTACATAATTTAACGCGCACGGTCATTTAACTATACACGCACCGTCGGTATGACCAACCTTACAGTATTTAACAGAAATTCTCCCATATATATATATATTTAAGGCCTAACAAATAATAAACCTAGATTATCGAACTATTTTAGACTAAGAAAATTCAAGAAAGAAAGAATATCATTTTCGTGTACATCGGCGCGTATCAAAGGAGACCGTTCGCTAAAGTGCAATGGACCGGTGAGAAGGACAATAGATGTGCGGTCGGCTGTGACAATCCGAGGCACACAATTTAACTCGCACAGTTAGCCAACTATACACGGCATTTGCTCTAATACATTGTGTTGTGCCCGTCTATAGTATATGAAAGACCTTCTCTCAACATACGCTATGATTCGACCAATAGATCTTTTAAGAAACGAACCGCTTGTTCTCAAAGGAATGATTGATAATGCGAACTTACCTTCGTCAAATGTTTTCTCGTCATCCATTGTATACCGAGACAGGAGATCGACCCAATACGTAAAAACGCACCTTCGTGCGTGAGAGGCATATGAACACTGAACTTTTTTGATTGATTGAAATTGTAATTTAAGGGCCGCTTCCCCCTTCGGATTTCGTGGCCCATCAACTCAATGTTGTCACGTGATGTTTTTATTGTTAGCTAACAAAGGAACAGCTAAAAATAGACATTACTGTTAAAAATAGACACCATAATGTTTCCTATTCA
>JAVTVY010052053.1:0-26147 GCA_036873755.1 Hanleya hanleyi | reverse complement strand
CGTTCTAGCGTATTTCCGAGGAATAAAACAAGAAATCTTCACACATGTAATCTCTGTATTTTTTGCCTGTTTTGTTGTTTCTAATTTTTTTTATATTCCCCGTCAAGAAAATTAGAATGTTCGGAAGTAGAAATAAATTAAATGTTAAATATATATCATTTCAATCAAAAGATATCTAAACAACACAGATGTTTTCTACTTGTCATGCTTGTTGTGGAGCCGAACACAGGTCAACTTATGAGTGTGAATGAGCCATCCTCCATGATACAGTTGTGTATACCGGATCTCCATACCAGGTCTTGTAGGCAGATTAGGGCTGTACATGTATTACTGTAACTGCCCGTTTAAAATATCAACCAACGGACGGAGGGTGTTTTTGGGCAATACGCTACCTTCGTGGAATCTCCGTTTAATTAGATTAAAGCTCAGTTTAAGGAAGCTTCTTGAAATTGGGGCATGCTAGGCACTGACATAAGGCATTCCAAACAGAGAGGAGAGAGAGAGAGAGAGAGAGAGAGAATTAAGGTTTAATGTCTCGTTCAGCAATATCTCAGCTATATAGCGACGATCAAACAAAATTCTACATACTCAAGTCCCTAACTTAGTGATCTAAAGCATTAAAACAGACACACATCAAAACTTATGTAACAGCCCGATTTCGCTCAAATAACCCAAGATGCAATCCTCCGTCACCCGACTAAAAAGATCTTCCAAAGTATTCGCTCGATAAAAAGCATCTCTTACAATGTTAAAATCTTGCTGCACAGAATTGGAACTCCTAGGAACTCCATGGCATACATTTTGGAACTGGGCAGACAAAGGATGGCTATGCCAAAACAAGACGGGGATGGCATAAGCCATTCCAACTGGAACTCTAATCCATCCAGATGAGAACACCACACTGGACATGGTGTATTCGATTTGCCTAACCGGCATATGCCATTCCAATCAAGGAACTCATGTTCTTATTTCAAGAAGCTCCCTAAGTAGAGAAGAAGCTGAAGGACAAACTCTTTGAAGTCCAAGAGGAAACAACATGAGGGCGTATCTTAAAAAAAAAATCTCGGGTAGACTATAAACATCTGACTCATAAAACATAAACAGTGTACCAACTAATTAATCGAGATCAATGTTTGTACTGTATATATTTATTATTGCTATAGACAAATTAAAAAAAAAAACAAAAAAAAAAACAAAAAAAAACATCTGACTCCAAAGCAACCAGACATGCCAGATGGAGATATTGACTGGCAATAATTCGTTCATGGACATGTTTGTAGTGTAAAAGCACGGATTTGACAGACAAACCATGACTTAATTGAGATGATGAAATGAGCAAGGATGCCCCTCATGCTTATTGAAAAGTAAAATTTGCATTCAATACAGATATAGGTTTTTCGCTTTATCGTTTTCTATTTTATCAGTTTCTGCCTTTTTTCGGGGTTTTTTTGTTTGTTTTGTTTTGTTTTGTCTTGTCTTTTTTTTTTTTTTTTGCTGAAAATATTGGGGGGGCCATGGCCCCCCCGGCCCCCCCCTGTTCCGCCGTGCCTGATTTAATGCGTTGATTACGAAGACTTTACGCTGTAAGATGTGCCGGCAAGTCTCATCAGGCAACATTCAGAATTCCCACTTGCACAAAATTCAAGTTAATCCTTTAACAAAGAGCTGAGCTGATAGCACTTCGTTCATTAACACTTTTTCCTCTCTCTTTCTAATCAATGATATCTGGACTATTTTCGGACGTGAAATTTCCAAAATTATCATCAATTTAAGCATAATGGTCCTTTCTGGGAAAAGTAAGATAGTTTGACTCATATTTATCATATTTACGCCAGCAATCAATAGTTAAAAACACCGCCCCACGAAGAGATATATGGAAGAGTCAACGATCCGATATGTGAATGCACATGCTGGTGCTATCGGCGCCGCCCGGCTCTTTGTTGAAAGGTTATCATGGATTTTGTGCAAGTCACGGATACTTCACCGATTCTTAAGGACATATGGTGAGCCCAATCATGAATGTGTATTGAGTCTTCACATGCCAGGTTTTGATCACAGTATTTTTCTCTGGAATTTGTTTCAGAAGGGTTACTACTTTTGAAATCATAATACTCGAGATGGATTTCTTGTAGGCTAAAGCTTAGTCGGTCTTCCAGTATTGACAGCCAATGAAGTGGAATAATATCGGGCAATTTCTAAGTGGAAAGATCAACAAATGTCTGTTGCAGTGCCCGTTGTAAAGTATATACTCTTCGTATTATTACATGGCGAAGTATGATAAGACAATAAAAATAAACCGATTAAAAGGGCATTACGCTATAAGATTCACAATCAAGATGTTCCGTTTCCCAAAAGTCAACTTTCAGAACGGTATCAGGATCCGACGATCAGAACACAATCTATAAATGCATCCTGTCAAAGTCACACGTTCAAGAGAGTATGGGATGACATATGTTTACAGTGGCGTAGGAAGATGATTTGACATGTGGGGGCGGAATACCATCATAGCAATTGGTAGGAAGTTCCGGTGGCATGTCCGCCGAAAAAAAACCCCTTAAATTTCTGTGATCTGTAGCATTTTCAGAGGTTTCTTCCAGATACTTTTATATTATTAAACAAGTCTTGAGAGACGAATTGGTTGACAGACAAATTATCGATCAATAAACAACATACACAATCATTACTCTGGCGATTTTCATATTTTTCTTGCTTCACTGCGTGGAAAATATATTACATCAGCAATCAACGTTCAGTCATCCGAGTTGTCGATCTCAAAACCTGTGGGAGGAAAGACCATCCCCTTCCCTAGTTTTAGAACCCGCCGCTACCTTATATCAATGACAACGACCCGGGACACTTGTGCTATTGTGTTCAACTGAACAACGTATCTGAGTACCAATGTTTGAAGTGACGTCATGGCATGACAGTCGGCAAGGGGACGTGAGCAATTAATGTGCTTTAGTTTATCACAAAAGATACCCCGAAGCTCCAATTGGGAGCATGAACTACGCTATTGACGCACACTGTTCATGCGAAAAACCTTCTGGATATGTTATTTACCAGAAAAAAGGTCAACGTATAGAGAGAAAATTAAGGTTTGTTTTCTCATCGATTGAGACAGCAGAGGTCCTTTTTCGTCCTCCAAGCTCGAGTTATCTTTCGATTATCTTTGGCACGCTCATACATGTAACGTACTACACTTTTTTATTGCGAAAAATACCGATGTACGAGAGTTTTAATCATAATGGTCCATAAAAATGAAGAAAAATCGACGAAATCTCCAAAATCTGCATTGGATCTCACAAACTCTATGCATACTCATAACATATACGACTGTATCTGGGTCAATTATTTCACTTAAATCAGTACCGGGGTTCGTCAACAATGGCAGCCAGAAAAACAATAAAAAAATAAAAAAAGTTGGAAGCAGAACCATGAACAAATATATGTATAAGTCTGTTCAAATGTGTATCTTCGTATCAAAACCGGAAAAGTTATTTAAATGCGTGGAGTACCAAGGCTTTACGCAGTGAGATTTGCTGTCAAGCCTTTTCAGGTAAATGTCAGAATTATTTAGGGATGCATATATCGCCGCATCGACCTCGATCGCAGGTCGAGCTCGATGCGGCGATCCAGACTCCGAAAACGAGAGCTGATATAAAGTGCGGGAACAACACAGTATCTTGATAATACATATATTAGCTCTTTTGATGAAAGAGAGATTGGTAAACGTATAATATAAGATGTATTTTCATTGCAAGAAATGGACAAGACCATTCACTAGTTTGCTGTCAAACCAGGTTTCTTATATTTATTTATACATTTCAGGTCTTACATCTGATACTACTTGACCCGGTTTAATGGGCAGTTCTTATTTCAGATTTACAAGGTCACAATGAAATTCTGCCTGCATCCGATGATTTTTTTGGGGAGGTGTCAATTGTGTCCCTTTTACCATATATCGGCAAATCACGAATGGTCAATATCGTTGTGTTTATCACTGCGTGGCGAGCGACTTGGGGTACCAACATTTCCCCCCCCCCCCGAGGACATTTCTCACCGCGACAGATTCTCCCGCGACATTTTCCCCCAACGACATCCCCCCCCGCGACATTTCTCCACAGTGATATATTCCCCCATATAGTATACTGAGGGCAATTTTGAACCTGTTTACGGGTGCTCTTTCTTTCCTTCTGGAATGCCCACGAATGAACGCTGTGTTGCGCACTCATGGTGCCAAGTTGCGAAAATTAGAGCCGGTGTGATGGATGAGAATGTCCTGGTGGTAGGTATTCCTTTTCGTATCATTTTCTATTGCAGCGAAGGACGGGCACTTGTCCCCATTGTGGGGAGAAGTTTCCTAGGTTAGAAATTAGGGGCCGGACACTCTTAGACACCGGACATTCTTAGCCTCCATACCGACAAAACCGACTCAAATCCTCGCTGAATTATTAAGCCCATCAACTGCAGATGCAGCTAAGCCTCGCATTGGAAGATAGGACGCAGTCAAGTGAACCATTCGAGAACAGAATCGTGGGGCCATGCCCGGTGAGCATGCTCAAAATATTCTGAAATCTCACTTATTATGGGAAACAATTATGAATAACCCTACTTGTTAACAGCGCCAAAATACACTTTATTTCACAATAATTGCTTCTGAAGATGACTGTGTCCTATCTGCTCCTTGCAGACATAACAGATTTTTCCAGTATTCAGATTGCGCCCTAATTGCGCTCTCTGTATATAACAATTTTACCTAAAATTCGGACTGTGCCCCTTACAGACATAACCATTATACCGGTACCCAAACCTCAGAGTAAGCATAGCTACTTGTATCTTCTAGATTCTTTTTCTACTGTAGCGGTTTTTACTGGGACTATGTCCCCCAATTTGTAAACTCGTATAACCACTAATGTTATTGAATGCTGCCACCACCTATTTTTCACATAAAATAGGAAAGTAACTGGATTTCTTGTATCCTTAACTTTACTCTTCTCCGGAGGCGCCGCTACCAACTGGATTCGGATTCTACCCCTTTCTCCTAAATAACTTTCACCTGCTGTATCGCTCTCGTTGTATCGGAATCCTACGTTTCAGCTTAATTTTACTTGGATGACACTGTCATGTAACTGGTTAATTGATGATGCTCTTTTTCTACTCATCTAATTGAATGTTGGAGTTAACTCATTTTTACACTACTGATCCATCAGTATCAGTAAACAACTTATTAGTCCAGTTACATACCAACATACGCTTACAAGTCAATGCTGACAATTATACGGGCTATTGTGTAAGTATCTTCTGTTTATTTTTTAACTCCAAAACTGTGACTTCTTATTTATGTTCTTAGTCCGTTAAGAGTGACATTTAAATTACTATTTGCATGTTCAAATATTTCCAGGCATCAGAGTTATCAGTTTCCAACCAGCGAACTGTACCACAATAACCAACCTCTAGTCATATATTTCAGTTCAATCAATGTTTACAGTTTATTGTAAAATCAAACAATATATATACAGTTCATCTCATGAATTAGTTTCATTTGTTGTGATTGAAAGAATTATTATGGATGCTTACTGGTTCAAAGATGTTTACTCAAAGTTCTGGTGACATTTGGTAATGTTCATTTATGGTGCAAATTTCAATAATAGTAACAGCTCAGGAAATAGGAAGTACGGCTGACGTAAACTTGAGTAAGCCTGACAACATATCCTCTGCAGAATTCCAGTTGTATAAAAGTCAGCATATATTTCATTTTAATCACTACCGGTATTCTGTGAAACAGATCTTGCATTATCTTGAAAACATCTGTCAACTTCCTATGATAATCTCAGACTCATAGCAACATGTAAGCTGGAGTCCCGTAAGCATGCGACGATGTAGCTAATATCTTCATTGACGTAAGCTGGAACCGTCAGCCTCGTCAGCTGTATCAACACCGTAAGCCGAATTTGTAATCCTGTCTATCGGGCTTAATTATGCTTACTCTATGCTTATTATTTGTCACTGCTATAAGCTTACAATATTTAAATATATTCAGATAAATAGATACTAACAACTGTATGTATATATTAATTGCTAGCTTGAGCTCCGATGTTCACTGTACAACGAGCCGGAATCGACTGAGGCCATGCCTGTCGAGCCGCTTTATATAGGGCTGAGTTGCTAACCAGTTGCCAACCAATGACGTAAAATTCTACGGCTCAATGAAAATGCTTAATTTTAATTGGTCAAAAATCTAGATTCTGCGAACGCCGTGACGTAATATCTCACACAGGCGAAGCAGACGGTAGGCAAAATGGAGAGCGCTATTTACCAAAAAGTGTATGCTACTCCGAGGCAAAAATACAACACAACTCCGATGAATCAGAAACGGAGCCAGATATCATTTGAAAGCCTGTATCCTGAACTTTCCATGGATATAATTACTTTCCAAGAAGGACACTTTATAGACGAGGATGGAAAAGTTATCGCTCTCGAAATGTGCAACACGTTGCACGCAAAACTACATGCAAAATCAAGCATGGATTTCACATCGCATCGGCGGGAACAAATGCCGATTTATCGAAAAATAACATCTCTTAGGCAGCAACCTGGCTAACAAGGTAAGCCTTAATACTTATATTTTCATTGGATGCAAGGTTGTCTCGAGAAATATATCTCTAAATATGATTAATTATCGATTTTCTATCACGACAAACGAACACTCGGCTGAACAAATATGGCTAATATGGCGGCCGTCCGAAGCTCGAAGTCAGAAAATTGTCAAACTTCACAAATTAATATCTCAACAATTAGAACATCTTACGAGCTGATACTTCATGACTAAATCATAAAATATCTGTACTTTCTAACCTTAGGAGGATTCGTCATGAAATTATTTAGAAATAGTTCATTCGCGCACTTTTTGTGACGCGCTAAAACGAAGGCTGCTATGGTCAGCGCGAAAAGCCGACTCGAATATAAAAATCTATTTCTCCGTAAATATGAAACGTACAAACTTCTTACGTCAGGACAATGTTCTCTTATATATGTACTTCCTATTTCCTACAAGAATTTTCCGTAGAAAATTTATAAATGGGTTAAACTTACAAAAATGTCCGTAGGGGGGTCTTGAAACGTCTTGCCAAAACGATGTCAAAATTACCGGCAGACAATAAAACACCAAAAATAAACAAAGCGGGCTGTGTTAGTGAGGCTCCAGAATGTGGGTGTTTGTTTACATTCTGCAAATCGAACTAATTTCAAAATTAACCATAATATGTACTGAGTAGGTAATAATTTAAATTTTCGCCACATAACTATCACCCTGAAAAGCTGATTAGTTACAGCCATCACCCTTTTTTATGATCACCTTCAAAAATGATTGGCAATCACCTCTGAAGAGTGATGAGCAATGATTGTAAACTTGGGTCAGTCATCACCCTTAAACTGTGATGGCCGTCAACGTTTAATCAACTCTTTTCTAGTTGTGTTGGCTGTTCATATATTGAACAAGCATTCTCATGCGCATCCGAAAATACCCTTTTGCCGCCACTCCTTCAAGCGCATAAGCACAACGTCATCACCTCTCAACGTGACCTGTCCCATAGTCTTATTTTACACAATGGCGGTTTCAGTACGACACTGTGCACGCCACATTTGACCTATGGTAACCCATAAATCGCCAAAACACTCCCAAGCGCACCCGGAAATGCCTTCTCATTGCCACTCATCGACTGTGGGTGCACACCATGACTTCACCGCTGAACGAGGAGAGTACACTCGTCTCATTCTACACACAAAAAACTTCAATACGACACCATGCACGCGACATTTGGATCCATGGGTATCCAAGAAAGGGTATCCAAGAAATGCCTTTTCTCTACTATTCCTATATAATACAGTGTAAAATTCAAACGGTAAAAGCGACTGGGATACGTAATCCCACATACGTATATGGGATTGAGCGCGTGCGACGCAGACTGAACAACCACGACGGTAGAAGCAAGCTGCGGGCTTTTTGTGCTACAACAACCTTTCTCTCGGAGTGTCGTTGATATTTCTGCTAAAATATTGATTAAAGTAGTGATTTAAATTATATGGGGAAAAGACTCCCACGTTAACTTTACCAAGGGATGAAAATCCCACTCTCGAGAAGAAAAATACATCCTAACCTCTCTTGGCCTCTCTCTCTTAATTCTCGACTCCTCATGCACACCATGACATCACCACAAGTGCTGAATAGCACCCCAGTCTTATTATACTACACGATAGCTTCGATACGACATGCCCATCATGCCCATCCGAAAATACCATTTCTCTATTACTCTTCAACTGCGCAGGAGCACCTCGACGTCACCACTCAACGTGGATAGCACAGCAGTCTTATTGCATATACCACGAGAGGTTCAATACGAACCGCGCCTCTTCAAATGCTAGATTTCCACTGACGAATAGGAATATGCATACGAGAGAATAACCTAGAATTGTTTGAAGACCCCGAATCATCGTACGCAGAGGTAGAAGCTCCTTGAGAATTGGGGCGTGTGTGGGGTGGGTGGGGGTGTCTCAGCTATCTCAACACTTCAGGCGACGGTTCGCACACTTTTACCCAGGAGTATTTCATCGAAATTATATGACGTGAATTAAGATTAAAAACGAGTTAATTTTGAGGACATAAAACTGCGTGAATTTGCTCCTCAAAAACAGATTGCATTAACGCTGCCATTTGTCGGTACGGTAATTGGAAGAAAGAACCTCTTGATTGACAGTCATCAACTTGACTTGTCACCTCATGCTTTTTCCAAAAATGGCGATATTAAAAATGGGAGGCCCCACCTTCTTAAATGTGGATGTGGGAGCCAACCGCACCGCTTTGGCCGCCCATGATATGAGATAACAGCTTTGAAGCTTGTTTAATTGGAGCGCCTTGGTCATCGAAATATATGTTCGATAATCTTGTAAAGGTAGGATCACCTCGAAAGGGTTTCAAACACCTTAGTCATCTGCGGCTAATCTTGGTATTATGGCCGATATTTGGAGGTTTTAATTCCATTATGGTCCCAAAGCCGTATATTCTGGTCCCCAAAGCCTCATTCTGATCCCCAGAGCCTCGTTCTGATTCCCAGAGCCTCATTCTGGTTCCCAGAGCCTCATTCTGGTCCCAGAGTGTCGTTCTGATCCCCAGAGCCTCGTTTTGATTCCCAGAGCCTCATTCTGATCCTCAGAGCTTCATTCTGGTCCCCAGAGACTCACTTTGGTTCCCCGAGCCTCATTCTAGACCCCAGAGCCTCAGTTTGGTTCCTTGAGCCTCATTCTGATCCCCAGAGACTCATTCTGGCCCCCATAGCCTTGTTCTTGTTATTGTGATTTCTCAGGAACTACTGCGTGGATCTTCATTAAATTTGGTACACAGGTTTCCCTTGCGGCCTAGTTGTGCAAGATAATTTTTCTGGTCGGATTCGAAAATCCATTTGTCATGAACTACTGCATGGATGTTTTTCAAATTTGGTACACAGTTTCCCCTTGGGGTCTAGTTGTTCGAGATACCTTTCCTGGTCCGATTCGAAAAACCAGTATGGCCACTAGACGGCCATCTTGGATTTCATCATGAAATATTGTTATCGCGATTTCTCAGGAACTGCAGCATGTATCTTTCTCGGAATTGGTACACAGGTTTCCCTTGGGGTCTAGTTGTGCAAGATACCTATTCTGGTCCGATTTGAAAATCCAATATGGCCACCAGGCGGCCATGTTGGATTTCCCCATGAAAATTTGTCATCGCGATTTCTCAGTAACTACTGCATGGATCTTTCTCAAATTTAGTACAGAGGTCCCCCTTGGGGTCTAGTTGTGCATCACACCGCTGAAGCGGCACGGGTTCGAGCCCAGTTGGTCCATGTGTGAAAGTTTGCCAGTTACTTGCCGAAGGGCGGTGATTCTCTCCGGGTACTCCGGCTTCCTCCACCAACCAAACTGACTGTCACCATATGAATGAAACAAACTTGAGTGTGACATTAAGCCAAATTCCCTCCCTCCCTCTAGTTGTGCAAGATACCTTTTCCTGGTTCGATGCGAGAATCCAATATGGCCACCAGGCGACCATCTTGGCTTTCCTCATGTTACTTTGTTATCTCGATTTCTCAGGAAGTACTGCATGGATCTTTCTCAAATTGGTATACAGGTTTCCATTGGGGTCTAGTTGTGCAAGATACCTTTTCTGGTCCGATTCGAAAATGCGATATGGCCACCAGGCGGCCATCTTGGATTTCCCCATGAAACTTTGTTATCGTGATTTCTCAGGAAGTACTGCATGGATCTTTCTCAAATTTGGTACACAGGTTCCCCTTTGGGTCTAGTTGTGCAATATATCTTTTTTGGTCAGATTCGAAAATTCAATATGACCGGCAGTCGGCCACCTGAATTTTCCCTTCAAACATTATCGTGAACTCTCAGGAACTAATTCATGGATCTTTCTGAAATTCTGTACACAGGTCCCACATGGGGCCTAGTTGTGCAAGATACCTTTTTGGATCCGATTCAAAAATCCAAGTTACGCTTCAAATTAATAAGGTATTCCCGAGTTGTGACGTTGCATCACAAGAGTCCGCGGATCGAACGGTGGGGCATATTCTATATATTGAGTATAGAGAATATCCATGCTTTCACCTCCTATATCAAGGAGTTCAGATGATACCAAATTAAACGTATTTCTTCAGATTTTAAATCAGTTTGCTTTAGTCCATGCCGTTGCAAGTCAACTGCCCCAGCGTTTCGTCTGCCGACGGGTCGGCTACACGAAGGCATGTCACTATTTTGACGCAACGTCACAACTCGACAACTGTAGACTACCGGTGCTGCGTGTTTCGATACAACGGAGATAATCAGGATTCAGACACTATCAAATTTTCAACATTACTGCAGGCACCGGATCCCTTCAGTATTAAGTTGTGTACCGGTACCATCTTACTATTTTAGAGCGTGACGTATCTCAAACTAGCCCAGTAAGCAGAACAGAATTAGCATTCATTCCTAATTATAACATCTTAGGTACGTATGTTTCATAGGTCATGCCAAATTGTCAAAGAGTGGACGGCTATATATTTCCCCTACCTGGTAAATGCACCGGTTTTAACTTTCGAGACTTTCTGAAGAAAATGAAACTTTAACTTCTGGTGAACCATAAATCACACAAACACTCGTAATAGCATACAATAATGCCTTTTTCTATTACTCCTCGACTGTGCATATCACCGTTCAACGTGGACAGCAACCCCGTCTTATTCTACTTCAAGGGAGCTTCAATACGACATCATACAGACCATATATGGACACTTCACAGCCAGAAAAATGGTTATAACTATCACCCCGAAAAGGTGATTAGTTACAGCCATCACCCTTTTTTATGATCACCTTCAAAAATGATTGGCAATCACCTCTGAAGAGTGATGAGCAATGATTGTAGATTTGGGTCAGTCATCACCCTTAAACTGTGATGGCCGTCAACATTTAATCAACTCTTTTCTAGTTGTGTTGGCTGTTCATATATTGAACAAGCATTCTCATGCGCATCCGAAAATACCCTTTTGCCGCCACTCCTTCAAGCGCATAAGCACAACGTCATCACCTCTCAACGTGAACTGTCCCATAGTCTTATTTTACACAATGGCGGTTTCAGTACGACACTGTGCACGCCACATTTGACCTATGGTAACCCATAAATCGCCAAAACACTCCCAAGCGCACCCGGAAATGCCTTCTCATTACCACTCATCGACTGTGGGTGCACACCATGACTTCACCGCTGAACGAGGACAGTACCCTCGTCTCATTCTACACACAAAAAACTTCAATACGACACCATGCACGCGACATTTGGATCCATGTGTATCCAAGAAAGGGTATCCAAGAAATGCCTTTTCTATACCTTTCTATACAGTGTAAGATTCAAACGGATTGAGCGCGTGCGACGCAGACTGAACAACCACGACGGTAGAAGCAAGCTGCGGGCTTTTTGTGCTACGTAAACGTTTCTCTCGGAGTGTCGTTGATATTTCTGCTAAAATATTGATTAAAGTAGTGATTTAAATTATATGGGGAAAAGACTCCCACGTTAACTTTACCAAGGGACGAAAATCCCACTCTCGAGAAGAAAAATACATCCTAACCTCTCTTGGCCTCTCTCTCTTAATTCTCGACTCCTCATGCACACCACGACATCACCACAAGTGCTGAATAGCACCCCAGTCTTATTATACTACACGATAGCTTCGATACGACATGCCCATCATGCCCATCCGAAAATACCATTTCTCTATTACTCTTCAACTGCGCAGGAGCACCTCGACGTCACCACTCAACGTGGATAGCACAGCAGTCTTATTGCATATACCACGAGAGGTTCAATACGAACCGCGCCTCTTCAAATGCTAGATTTCCACTGACGAATAGGAATATGCACACGAGAGAATAACCTAGGAATTGTTTGAAGACCCCGAATCATCGTCCGCAGACGTGGAAGCTCCTTGAGAATTGGGGCGTGTGTGGGGTGGGTGGGGGTGTCTCAGCTATCTCAACACTTCAGGCGACGGTTCACACACGTTTAGCCAGTGGTATTTCATCGAAATTATATGACGTGAATCAAGATTAAAAACGAGTTAATATTGTGGACATAAAACTGCGTGAATTCGCTCCTCAAAAACAGATTGCATTAACGCTGCCATTTGTCGGTACGGTAATTGGAAGAAAGAACCTCTTGATTGATACAACACATATCACGAATCGTTAGATTCTTGGTATGTGCTTTAGAATAGGTTAATCAGAAGACTATTCTGTGAAGTCATGTGACGCAGTCAGTATGTCGGCACCTCTTCCCACTTCCCTTATATGTGTTGTAATTTTTTCCTGTATATGGCGAGATTCTGCTGGTGGACGTTTCGTCCCCGAGGCCCGCCCCCTGTACAGACCTTTTGGTCTTTGATATATGTTGGCATTTGTGGGAAGTTGATGCTGGGTCGACATCGGGCATTACAGACTAGTCTTTTGTGTTAAAAGCCGTCATTTTCATCTGACGACGATACAGCTCACCAATCTCCAATGTACGAGTTGTCACAGCGAAACAGCTCACCAATTACCAGTATACGAGTTGTCAGAGCATTTCCATCATAGCTCTCTAGATTTGTATCTAATACCGCTTATGCCGGTGCTAGGGGCCGTGTGGTCATATCATCCAAGTTGCCACATGAACAGGTACAATAAAAGCGTACCTGAGATACAACACATATCACGAATCGTTAGATTCTTGGTATGTGCTTTAGAATAGGTTAACCAGAAGACTATTCTGTGAAGTCATGTGACGCAGTCAGTATGTCGGCACCTCTTCCCACTTCCCTTATATGTGTTGTAATTTTTCCTGTATATGGCGAGATTCTGCTGGTGGACGTTTCGTCCCCGAGGCCCGCCCCCTGTACAGACCTTTTGGTCTTTGATATATGTTGGCATTTGTGGGAAGTTGATGCTGGGTCGACATCGGGCCTTACAGACTAGTCTTTTGTGTTAATTGCCGTCATTTACATCTGACGACGATACAGCTCACCAATCTCAATGTACGAGTTGTCACAGCGAAACAGCTCACCAATTACCAGTATACGAGTTGTCAGAGCATTTCCATCATAGCTCTCTAGATTTGTATCTAATACCGCTTATGCCGGTGCTAGGGGCCGTGTGGTCATATCATCCAAGTTGCCACATGAACAGGTACAATAAAAGCGTACCTGAGATACAACACATATCACGAATCGTTAGATTCTTGGTATGTGCTTTAGGTTAACCGGAAGACTATTCTGTGAAGTCATGTGACGCAGTCAGTATGTCGGCACCTCTTCCCACTTCCCTTATATGTGTTGTAATTTTTTCCTGTATATGGCGAGATTCTGCTGGTGGACGTTTCGTCCCCGAGGCCCGCCCCCTGTACAGACCTTTTGGTCTTTGATATATGTTGGCATTTGTGGGAAGTTGATGCTGGGTCGACATCGGGCATTACAGACTAGTCTTTTGTGTTAAATGCCGTCATTTACATCTGACGACGATACAGCTCACCAATCTCCAATGTACGAGTTGTCACAGCGAAACAGCTCACCAATTACCAGTATACGAGTTGTCAGAGCATTTCCATCATAGCTCTCTAGATTTGTATCTAATACCGCTTATGCCGGTGCTAGGGGCCGTGTGGTCATATCATCCAAGTTGCCACATGAACAGGTACAATAAAAGCGTACCTGAGATACAACACATATCACGAATCGTTAGATTCTTGGTATGTGCTTTAGAATAGGTTAACCAGAAGACTATTCTGTGAAGTCATGTGACGCAGTCAGTATGTCGGCACCTCTTCCCACTTCCCTTATATGTGTTGTAATTTTTTCCTGTATATGGCGAGATTCTGCTGGTGGACGTTTCGTCCCCGAGGCCCGCCCCCTGTACAGACCTTTTGGTCTTTGATATATGTTGGCATTTGTGGGAAGTTGATGCTGGGTCGACATCGGGCCTTACAGACTAGTCTTTTGTGTTAAATGCCGTCATTTACATCTGACGACGATACAGCTCACCAATCTCCAATGTACGAGTTGTCACAGCGAAACAGCTCACCAATTACCAGTATACGAGTTGTCAGAGCATTTCCATCATAGCTCTCTAGATTTGTATCTAATACCGCTTATGCCGGTGCTAGGGGCCGTGTGGTCATATCATCCAAGTTGCCACATGAACAGGTGCAATAAAAGCGTACCTGAGATACAACACATATCACGAATCGTTAGATTCTTGGTATGTGCTTTAGAATAGGTTAACCAGAAGACTATTCTGTGAAGTCATGTGACGCAGTCAGTATGTCGGCACCTCTTCCCACTTCCCTTATATGTGTTGTAATTTTTCCTGTATATGGCGAGATTCTGCTGGTGGACGTTTCGTCCCCGAGGCCCGCCCCCTGTACAGACCTTTTGGTCTTTGATATATGTTGGCACTTGTGGGAAGTTGATGCTGGGTCGACATCGGGCATTACAGACTAGTCTTTTGTGTTAAAAGCCGTCATTTACATCTGACGACGATACAGCTCACCAATCTCCAATGTACGAGTTGTCACAGCGAAACAGCTCACCAATTACCAGTATACGAGTTGTCAGAGCATTTCCATCATAGCTCTCTAGATTTGTATCTAATACCGCTTATGCCGATGCTAGGGGCCGTGTGGTCATATCATCCAAGTTGCCACATGAACAGGTACAATAAAAGCGTACCTGAGATACAACACATATCACGAATCGTTAGATTCTTGGTATGTGCTTTAGAATAGGTTAACCAGAAGACTATTCTGTGAAGTCATGTGACGCAGTCAGTGTGTCGGCACCTCTTCCCACTTCCCTTATATGTGTTGTAATCAACTTGACTTGTCACCTCATGCTTTTTCCAAAAATGGCGATATTAAAAATGGGAGGCCCCACCTTCTTAAATGTGGATGTGGGAGCCAACCGCACCGCTTTGGCCGCCCATGATATGAGATAACAGCTTTGAAGCTTGTTTAATTGGAGCGCCTTGGTCATCGAAATATATGTTCGATAATCTTGTAAAGGTAGGATCACCTCGAAAGGGTTTCAAACACCTTAGTCATCTGCGGCTAATCTTGGTATTATGGCCGATATTTGGAGGTTTTAATTCCATTATGGTCCCAAAGCCGTATATTCGGGTCCCCAAAGCCTCATTCTGATCCCCAGAGCCTCATTCTGGTTCCCAGAGCCTCATTCTGGTCCCAGAGTCTCGTTCTGATCCCCAGAGACTCACTTTGGTTCCCCGAGCCTCATTCTAGACCCCAGAGCCTCAGTTTGATTCCTTGAGCCTCATTCTGATCCCCAGAGCCTCATTCTGGCCCCCATAGCCTTGTTCTTGTTATTGTGATTTCTCAGGAACTACTGCGTGGATCTTCATTACATTTTGTACACAGGTTTCCCTTGCGGCCTAGTTGTGCAAGATAACTTTTCTGGTCCGATTCGAAAATCCATTTGTCATGAACTACTGCATGGATCTTTTTCAAATTTGGTACAGTTTCCCCTTGGGGTCTAGTTGTTCGAGATACCTTTCCTGGTCCGATTCGAAAAACCAGTATGGCTACTAGACGGCCATCTTGGATTTCATCATGAAATATTGTTATCGCGATTTCTCAGGAACTGCAGCATGTATCTTTCTCGGAATTGGTACACAGGTTTCCCTTGGGGTCTAGTTGTGCAAGATACCTATTCTGGTCCGATTTGAAAATCCAATATGGCCACCAGGCGGCCATGTTGGATTTCCCCATGAAAATTTGTCATCGCGATTTCTCAGTAACTACTGCATGGATCTTTCTCAAATTTAGTACAGAGGTCCCCCTTGGGGTCTAGTTGTGCATCACACCGCTGAAGCGACACGGGTTCGAGCCCAGTTGGTCCATGTGTGAAAGTTTGCCAGTTACTTGCCGAAGGCGGTGGTTCTCTCCGGGTACTCCGGCTTCCTCCACCAACCAAACTGACTGTCACCATATGAGTGAAACAGACTTGAGTGTGATATTAAGCCAAAGTCCCTCCCTCCCTCTAGTTGTGCAAGATACCTTTTCTGGTCCGATTCGAAAATCCAATATGGTCATCAGGCGACCATCTTGGATTTCCCCATGACACTTTGTTATCGCAATTTCTCAGGAACTACCGCATGGATCTTTCTCAAAATTGGTACATAGGTTCCCCTTGGGATATAGTTGTGCAAGATACCTTTTCCTGATTCGATTCGAGAATCCAATATGGCCACCAGGCGACCATCTTGGCTTTCCTTATGTTACTTTGTTATCTCGATTTCTCAGGAAGTACTGCATGGATCTTTCTCAAATTGGGTATACAGGTTTCCATTGGGGTCTAGTTGTGCAAGATACCTTTTCTGGTCCGATTCGAAAATGCGATATGGCCACCAGGCGGCCATCTTGGATTTCCCCATGAAACTTTGTTATCGTGATTTCTCAGGAAGTACTGCATGGATCTTTCTCAAATTTGGTACACAGGTTCCCCTTTGGGTCTAGTTGTGCAAGATACCTTTTTTGGTCAGATTCGAAAATTCAATATGACCGCCAGCCGGCCATCTGAATTTTCCCTTCAAACATTATCGTGAACTCTCAGGAACTAAATCATGGATCTTTCTGAAATTCTGTACACAGGACCCACATGGGGCCTAGTTGTGCAAGATACCTTTTTGGATCCGATTCAAAAATCCAAGTTACGCTTCAAATTAATAAGGTATTCCCGAGTTGTGACGTTGCATCACAAGAGTCGGCGGGTCGAACGATGGGGCATATTCTATATATTGAGTATAGAGAATATCCATGCTTTCACCTCCTATATCAAGGAGTTCAGATGATACCGAATTAAAAGGTATTTCTTCAAATTTTAAAACAGTTTACTTTAGTCCATGCCGTTGCAAGTCAACTGCCCCAGCGTTTCGTCTGCCGACGGGTCGGCTACACGAAGGGATGTCACTATTTTGACGCAACGTCACAACTCGACAACTGTAGACTACCGGTACTGCGTGTTTCGATACAACGGAGATAATCAGGATTCAGACACTATCAAATTTTCAACATTACTGCAGGCACCGGATCCCTTCAGTATTAAGTTGTGTACCGGTACCATCTTACTATTTTAGAGCGTGACGTATCTCAAACTAGCCCAGTAAGCAGAACAGAATTAGCATTCATTCCTAATTATAACATCTTAGGTACGTATGTTTCATAGGTCATGCCAAATTGTCAAAGAGTGGACGGCTATATATTTCCCCTACCTGGTAAATGCATCGGTTTTAACTTTCGAGACTTTCTGAAGAAAATGAAACTTTAACTTCTGGTGAACCATAAATCACACAAACACTCGTAATAGCATACAATATTCCCTTTTTCTATTACTCCTCGACTGTGCATATCACCGTTCAACGTGGACAGCAACCCAGTCTTATTCTACTTCACGGGAGCTTCAATACGACATCATACAGACCATATATGGACACTTCACAGCCAAAAAATGGCTATCACCCCGAGAAGGTGATTAGTTACAGCCATCACCCTTTTTTATGATCAATTGGCAATCACCTCTGAAGAGTGATGAGCAATGATTGTAAATTTGGGTCAGTCATCACCCTTAAACTGTGATGGCCGTCAACATTTAATCAACTCTTTTCTAGTTGTGTTGGCTGTTCATATATTGAACAAGCATTCTCATGCGCATCCGAAAATACCCTTTTGCCGCCACTCCTTCAAGCGCATAAGCACAACGTCATCACCTCTCAACGTGAACTGTCCCATAGTCTTATTTTACACAATGGCGGTTTCAGTACGACACTGTGCACGCCACATTTGACCTATGGTAACCCATAAATCGCCAAAACACTCCCAAGCGCACCCGGAAATGCCTTTTCATTACCACTCATCGACTGTGGGTGCACACCTTGACTTCACCGCTGAACGAGGACAGTACCCTTGTCTCATTCTACACACAAAAAACTTCAATACGACACCATGCACGCGACATTTGGATCCATGGGTATCCAAGATAGGGTATCCAAGAAATGCCTTTTCTCTACTATTCCTATATAATACAGTGTAAAATTCAAACGGTAAAAGCGACTGGGATACGTAATCCCACATACGTATATGGGATTGAGCCCGTGCGACGCAGACTGAACAACCACGACGGTAGAAGCAAGCTGCGGACTTTTTGTGCTACAACAACCTTTCTCTCGGAGTGTCGTTGATATTTCTGCTAAAATATTGATTAAAGTAGTGATTAAATTATATGGGGAAAAGACTCCCACGTTAACTTTACCAAGGGATGAAAATCCCACTCTCGAGAAGAAAAATACACCCTAACCTCTCTTGGCCTCTCTCTCTTAATTCTCGACTCCTCATGCACACCATGACATCACCACAAGTGCTGAATAGCACCCCAGTCTTATTATACTACACGATAGCTTCGATACGACATGCCCATCATGCCCATCCGAAAATACCATTTCTCTATTACTCTTCAACTGCGCAGGAGCACCCCGACGTCCCCACTCAACGTGTACAGCACAGCAGTCTTATTGCATATACCACGAGAGGTTCAGTACGAACCGCGCCTCTTCAAATGCTAGATTTCCACTGACGAATAGGAATATGCACACGAGAGAATAACCTAGGAATTGTTTGAAGACCCCGAATCATCGTACGCAGAGGTGGAAGCTCCTTGAGAATTGGGGCGTGTGTGGGGTTGATGGGGGTGTCTCAGCTATCTCAACACTTCAGGCGACGGTTCGCACACTTTTACCCAGGGGTATTTCATCGAAATTATATGACGTGAATTAAGATTAAAAACGAGTTAATATTGAGGACATAAAACTGCGTGAATTTGCTCCTCAAAAACAGATTGCATTAACGCTGCCATTTTGTCGGTACGGTAATTGGAAGAAAGAACCTCTTGATTGACAGTCATCAACTTGACTTGTCACCTCATGCTTTTTCCAAAAATGGCGATATTAAAAATGGGAGGCCCCACCTTCTTAAATGTGGATGTGGGAGCCAACCACACCGCTTTGGCCGCCCATGATATGAGATAACAGCTTTGAAGCTTGTTTAATTGGAGCGCCTCGGTCATCGAAATATATGTTCGATAATCTTGTAAAGGTAGGATCACCTCGAAAGGGTTTCAAACACCTTAGTCATCTGCGGCTAATCTTGGTATTATGGCCGATATTTGGAGGTTTTAATTCCATTATGTTCCCAAAGCCGTATATTCTGGTCCCCAAAGCCTCATTCTGATCCCCAGAGCCTCATTCTGGTCCCAGAGTATCGTTCTGATCCCCAGAGCCTCGTTTTGATTCCCAGAGCCTCATTCTGATCCTCAGAGCCTCATTCTGGTCCCCAGAGACACACTTTGGTTCCCCGAGCCTCATTCTAGACCCCAGAGCCTCAGTTTGGTTCCTTGAGCCTCATTCTGATCCCCAGAGCCTCATTCTGGCCCCCATAGCCTTGTTCTTGTTATTGTGATTTCTCAGGAACCACTGCGTGGATCTTCATTAAATTTGGTACACAGGTTTCCCGTGCGGCCTAGTTGTGCAAGATAACTTTTCTGGTCCGATTCGAAAATCCATTTGTCATGAACTACTGCATGGATCTTTTTCAAATTTGGTACACAGTTTCCCCTTGGGGTCTACTTGTTCGAGATACCTTTCCTGGTCCGATTCGAAAAACCAGTATGGCTACTAGACGGCCATCTTGGATTTCATCAGGAAATATTGTTATCGCGATTTCTCAGGAACTGCAGCATGTATCTTTCTCGGAATTGGTACACAGGTTTCCCTTGGGTTCTAGTTGTGCAAGATACCTATTCTGGTCCGATTTGAAAATCCAATATGGCCACCAGGCGGCCATGTTGGATTTCCCCATGAAAATTTGTCATCGCGATTTCTCAGTAACTACTGCATGGATCTTTCTCAAATTTAGCACAGAGGTCCCCCTTGGGGTCTAGTTGTGCATCACACCGCTGAAGCGGCACGGGTTCGAGCCCAGTTGGTCCATGTGTGAAAGTTTGCCCGTGACTTGCCGAAGGGCGGTGGTTCTCTCCGGGTACTCCGGCTTCCTCCACCAACCAAACTGACTGTCACCATATGAGTGAAACAAACTTGATTGTGACATTAAGCCAAATTCCCTCCCTCCCTCTAGTTGTGCAAGATACCTTTTCTGGTCCGATTCGAAAAACCAATATGGTCATCAGGCGACCATCTTGGATTTCCCCATGACACTTTGTTATCGCAATTTCTCAGGAACTACCGCATGGATCTTTCTCAAAATTGGTACATAGGTTCCCCTTGGGATATAGTTGTGCAAGATTCCTTTTCCTGGTTCGATGCGAGAACCCAATATGGCCACCAGGCGACCATCCTGGCTTTCCTCATGTTACTCTGTTATCTCGATTTCTCAGGAAGTACTGCGTGGATCTTTCTCAAATTGGTATACAGGTTTCCATTGGGGTCTAGTTGTGTAAGATACCTTTTCTGGTCAGATTCGAAAATGCGATATGGCTACCAGGCGGCCATCTTGGATTTCCCCATGAAACTTTGTTATCGTGATTTCTCAGGAAGTACTGCATGGATCTTTCTCAAATTTGGTACACAGGTTCCCCTTTGGGTCTAGTTGTGCAAGATACCTTTTTGGTCAGATTCGAAAATTCAATATGACCGCCAGCCGGCCATCTGTATTTTCCCTTCAAACATTATCGTGAACTCTCAGGAACTAATTCATGGATCTTTCTGAAATTCTGTACACAGGTCCCACATGGGGCCTAGTTGTGCAAGATACCTTTTTGGACCCGATTCAAAAATCCAAGTTACGCTTCAAATTAATAAGGTATTCCCGAGTTGTGACGTTGCATCACAAGAGTCAGCGGATCGAACGGTGGGGCATATTCTATATATTGAGTATAGAGAATATCCATGCTTTCACCTCCTATATCAAGGAGTTCAGATGATACCGAATTAAAAGGTATTTCTTCAAATTTTAAATCAGTTTACTTTAGTCCATGCCGTTGCAAGTCAACTGCCCCAGCGTTTCGTCTGTCGACGGGTCGGCTACACGAAGGGATGTCACTATTTTGACGCAACGTCACAACTCGACAACTGTAGACTACCGGTACTGCGTGTTTCGATACAACGGAGATAATCAGGATTCAGACACTATCAAATTTTCAACATTACTGCAGGCACCGGATCCCTTCAGTATTAAGTTGTGTATCGGTACCATCTTACTATTTTAGAGCGTGACGTATCTCAAACTAGCCCAGTAAGCAGAACAGAATTAGCATTCATTCCTAATTATAACATCTTAGGTACGTATGTTTCATAGGTCATGCCAAATTGTCAAAGAGTGGACGGTTATATATGTCCCCTACCTGGTAAATGCTCCGGTTTTAACTTTCGAGACTTTCTGAAGAAAATGAAACTTTAACTTCTGGTGAACCATAAATCACACAAACACTCGTAATAGCATACAATAATGCCTTTTTCTATTACTCCTCGACTGTGCTTTTTTCCGTTCAACGTGGACAGCAACCCCGTCTTATTCTACTTCACGGGAGCTTCAATACGACATCATACAGACCATATATGGACACTTCACAGCCAGAAAAATGGTTATAACTATCACCCCGAAAAGGTGATTAGTTACAGCCATCACCCTTTTTTATGATCACCTTCAAAAATGATTGGCAATCACCTCTGAAGAGTGATGAGCAATGATTGTAAATTTGGGTCAGTCATCACCCTTAAACTGTGATGGCCGTCAACATTTAATCAACTCTTTTCTAGTTGTGTTGGCTGTTCATATATTGAACAAGCATTCTCATGCGCATCCGAAAATACCCTTTTGCCGCCACTCCTTCAAGCGCATAATCACAACGTCATCACCTCTCAACGTGAACTGTCCCATAGTCTTATTTTACACAATGGCGATTTCAGTACGACAATGTGCACGCCACATTTGACCTATGGTAACCCATAAATCGCCAAAACACTCCCAAGCGCACCCGGAAATGCCTTCTCATTACCACTCATCGACTGTGGGTGCACACCATGACTTCACCGCTGAACGAGGACAGTAGCCTCGTCTCATTCTACACACAAAAAACTTCATTACGACACCATGCACGCGACATTTGGATCCGTGGGTATCCAAGAAAGGGTATCCAAGAAATGCCTTTTCTCTACTATTCCTATATAATACAGTGTAAAATTCAAACGGTAAAAGCGACTGGGATACGTAATCCCACATACGTATATGGGATTGAGCGCGTGCGACGCAGACTGAACAACCACGACGGTAGAAGCAAGCTGCGGATTTTTTGTGCTACAACAACCTTTTTCTCGGAGTGTCGTTGATATTTCTGCTAAAATATTGATTAAAGTAGTGATTTAAATTATATGGGGAAAAGACTCCCACGTTAACTTTTCCAAGGGATGAAAATCCCACTCTCGAGAAGAAAAATACATCCTAACCTCTCTTGGCCTCTCTCTCTAAATTCTCGACTCCTCATGCACACCATGACATCACCACAAGTGCTGAATAGCACCCCAGTCTTATTATACTACACGATAGCTTCGATACGACATGCCCATCATGCCCATCCGAAAATACCATTTCTCTATTACTCTTCAACTGCGCAGGAACACCTCGACGTCACCACTCAACGTGGACAGCACAGCAGTCTTATTGCATATACCACGAGAGGTTCAATACGAACCGCGCCTCTTCAAATGCTAGATTTCCACTGACGAATAGGGATATGCATACTACAGAATAACCTAGGAATTGTTTGAAGACCCCGAATCATCGTACGGAGAGGTGGAAGCTCCTTGAGAATTGGGGCGTGTGTGGGGTGAGTGGGGTGTCTCAGCTATGTCAACACTTCAGGCGACGGTTCGCACACTATTACCCAGGGGTATTTCATCGAAATTATATGACGTGAATTAAGATTAAAAACGAGTTAATATTGAGGGCATAAAACTGCGTGAATTTGCTCCTCAAAAACAAATTGCATTAACGCTGCCATTTGTCGGTACGGTAATTGGAAGAAAGAACCTCTTGATTGACAGTCATCAACTTAACTTGTCACCTCATGCTTTTTCCAAAAATGGCGATATTAAAAATGGGAGGCCCCACCTTCTTAAATGTGGATGTGGGAGCCAACCGCACCGCTTTGGCCGCCCATGATATGAGATAACAGCTTTGAAGCTTGTTTAATTGGAGCGCCTTGGTCATCGAAATATATGTTCGATAATCTTGTAAAGATAGGATCACCTCGAAAGGGTTTCAAACACCTTAGTCATCTGCGGCTAATCTTGGTATTATGGCCGATATTTGGAGGTTTTAATTCCATTATGGTCCCAAAGCCGTATATTCTGGTCCCCAAAGCCTCATTCTGATCCCCAGGGCCTCGTTCTGATTCCCAGAGCCTCGTTCTGGTTCCCAGAGCCTCATTCTTGTCCCAGAGTGTCGTTCTGATCCCCAGAGCCTCGTTTTGATTCCCAGAGCCTCATTCTGATCCTCAGAGCCTCATTCTGGTCCCCAGAGACTCACTTTGGTTCCCCGAGCCTCATTCTAGATTCCAAAGCCTCAGTTTGGTTCCTTGAGCCTCATTCTGATCCCCAGAGTCTCATTCTGGCCCCCATAGCCTTGTTCCTGTTATTGTGATTTCTCAGGAACTGCTGCGTGGATCTTCATTAAATTTGGTACACAGGTTTCCCTTGCGGCCTAGTTGTGCAAGATAACTTTTCTGGTCCGATTCGAAAATCCAATTATCATGAACTACTGCATGGATCTTTTTCAAATTTGGTACACAGTTTCCCCTTGGGGTCTAGTTGTTCGAGATACCTTTCCTGGTCCGATTCCAAAAACCAGTATGGCCACTAGACGGCCATCTTGGATTTCATCATGAAATATTGTTATCGCGATTTCTCAGGAACTGCAGCATGTATCTTTCTCGGAATTGGTACACAGGTTTCCCTTGGGGTCTAGTTGTGCAAGATACCTATTCTGGTCCGATTTGAAAATCCAGTATGGCCACCAGGCGGCCATGTTGGATTTCCCCATGAAAATTTGTCATCGCGATTTCTCAGTAACTACTGCATGGATCTTTCTCAAATTTAGTACAGAGGTCCCCCTTGGGGACTAGTTGTGCATCGCACCGCTGAAGCGGCACGGGTTCGAGCCCAGTTGGTCCATGTGGGAAAGTTTGCCAGTTACTTGCCGCACGGCGGTGGTTCTCTCCGGGTACTCCGGCTTCCTCCACCAACCAAACTGACTGTCACCATATGAGTGAAACAAGCTTGAGTGTGACATTAAGCCAAATTCCCTCCCTCCCTCTAGTTGTGCAAGATACCTTTTCTGGTCCGATTCGAAAATCCAATATGGTCATCAGGCGACCATGTTGGATTTCTCCATGACACTTTGTTATCGCAATTTCTCAGGAACTACCGCATGGATCTTTCTCAAAATTGGTACATAGGTTCCCCTTGGGATATAGTTGTGCACGATACCTTTTTCTGGTTCGATTCGAGAATCCAATATGGCCACCAGGCGACCATCTTGGCTTTCCTCATGTTACTTTGTTATCTCGATTTCTCAGGAAGTACTGAATGGATCTTTCTCAAATTGGTATACAGGTTTCCATTGGGGCCTAGTTGTGCAAGATACCTTTTCTGGACCGATTGGAAAATGCGATATGGGTGCACTCCGGAGATTCTTTTATTCGGCATGGAATAGACTATGGGTCCGTTTTTCAGCCACCAGTTGTCGCAAAACCTTCAACCCAAATCACTTATATGTATATATTTTCTGAAAGAGCATGATGAAACTATTATTTTAAGATATAACACTGCTATGTTATAGAAAAATTTAACTCGAACATTCTCCTCCATGCTTGCTTCATTTTTCCTAGAAAACCCCTTAAAAATGTCGAAAATGGTCAAATTCGGCTCAATTTCCAGAAAAATCTGTAAGAGCGATTTCAATTAAACTTCTTACTCACGTTCCCTGGTCCGGTCTCAACTTAAAAAGGCAAAAAAAGGGGGTGAAAACATAACCGTTTTTTGTCAGATTTTCTTCCCGTAAATGAGTCCCGATTTTTAGGCACACCCAAGGGGCACAACTGAGGCAGGACAAACTTTACTCCATGATCCCGATCAGCGTGTAGACGAAGCCAGCACTCGATTTGTACGTACTCGTTTGCAGCGTTGATAATGCTGAATAGGATGGCATTATAGATATAAGCTATTAAGAAGACAAGAAGAATTATGATGTAGCAGAACAAGGGCAGTCTATGGTATTATGAAATTAGAGATGGGCCATTACTACGAAACTGCGGAGAGCCACCTTAAGGGGCAGGATGTTTTTTACGAAATTAATTATTCACATGTATCGTAATCTCAGAGTGTTTGCGAGTATGGCGGTATACAACACTTGCCAGTTATACATATTATTTTGGGAAATCAGACCGATAACTTTCCCCCTACCCCATCTTTCTTTTGATCAATTTTGCCAATTCTAGCAGAATTTTCGAGAACAAAACACAAAA